>JBANCZ010004129.1:0-10866 GCA_037040025.1 Sphaerogastrella javana | reverse complement strand
TTGAAGTAGAAACTTTTTTTTCAGATGTGCCGCTAGCTTCACATTGAGGTCGGTTATTTATCAGACAGCCCTCGTAATTAATGAGCGAATTATTTAAAAGAGTTCAATGAATATGTATAAAACTGCATATATAAGATTACATAAATGACACATATAAAATTATATGAATTGTAGAATATATCAGGGAATGAAACTGCATAAAAGTGGCTTTCGGTTTCGATATTCGATAAATTTAAATATCGCTTTTAATTACGGTTTAAGATTTAAAAATAAAACTGTTTTAACGGGTACGGTTATGTTTTCAGCATTGATTTCATATATGTTCTTATTGAGGTTGTTCTTTTTACAATCTGATAATATTTCCACTCAGACCATTCTCTAAGCTTATCTTTAATTTCATAAGTTTATATAGTTTAGTCTCGTTAGAGTAATTTCTTTGGGGAATTTTGGATTTTACTATTTATTGTATTATAGTAAAAACATTTCTAAAACCCTTACCTTATTTAATGTATAAAAGAATAATCTGAACATATTGTTTGGGTATTCTTTGCACCCTTTAAGAGCTGGCAAAACATTGAGATTCATAAATAAAAGCGAATTGTTCGCCGTTATCCGCCATTAATATTTATTTATGCGCCCAATCATTTACGACTTACGACTTGTGCCGACGAATAGATTCAAAAGAGAGAGAGAATGGGAATCGTAGGAGATTGAGGGCAGGTTTTCAAAATTCCGCACCATTTGCCTAATAAAGTGTATAAATTTAAATTATGCATAAGAAACCACAAGTTGGCCAATGCTAATGCCGATTCGCTATATACAAATTGTTGTGACGAAGCTCTTAGCCTTCATGTTGTTGTAACAAATGATCGAAGCATAAATCAACAAATAACCAAATAAATGATACAAATATCATTTTTATGAGACACAAAAACCGAAAGCAGAGCACAATACAAAATAGACAATAAAGAGTATAGAATATAGAATACCAAAGGCAAAACTTGTCGCTAAGTTTTCTGCGAGATAAAAACCCATTAGATTTTCTAATAAATAGCGGCATTAACTAAACATAATGAGCACTTAAGCGCGCACTTCCGGACCCCAACGACGACTACGACAACGACACTGGCGACAAGGGCGTTGGCCACGCCTACAAAAACAATGGCCCCGACTACGACTACGACTACGGCCATGCCATTAAATTCAAACTTCCTGTCTATATGGGTATGCTTCTTGTTCAGCTCCTAGTTGTTGTTTTTGGCCACAGTATGTGGATGTCCTGTGGCAGGACTTTGGCTCGGTGCTGCTTTAAGTGTTGCCTAATTTACTACAACCAACAAAAAAGAAAAACTTAAAAATTCAGAGTATGCATAGTCGAATTTTAAAGGCGCTTTCGAACTTAATCGAATAAAGAAAGTTTGTTTTGGTAGTGTCAAATTTAGTAGCTTTAATTATTTATTTTATTAAACA
The DNA here is from genome assembly GCA_037040025.1 of Sphaerogastrella javana. NCBI lineage: Eukaryota > Metazoa > Arthropoda > Insecta > Diptera > Drosophilidae > Sphaerogastrella > Sphaerogastrella javana. Next base: position 9,396 of record JBANCZ010004129.1, on the reverse strand, counting down.
TTATAAAAAACTAACAAAAAACTAAACTATATAAATTTAGAGATATCCTAATTTTTCATTAATACCCTTCCAAAACCCTTTTGTGCAATAAGACAGAGTACCAAAAACAACCAAGAAAGCGAAAGTCCTTGGCGAAAAAACCGTCTATAGATTTTGATTTTGGTTTGCCTTGCGGCTGTGGTGGCTGCTTCGGATATTAAGGACATTAAATCCACATTATTCATTTCATTGTTGTTATTTTTGTTGTGCTCAGACAAAAGAAAGAGTGAGTGAGTGAGAGAAAGGCGAATAGAGACAGACAATGACAATCGACGTTGCGTTTCTGCGTTGATATTAAAGCCATTTGGGCAATTCATGTGAACGTTGCGTATACGCCCCGTTGACCATTGTGCGATCATCGTAAAATGAGTAATTGCCAGCATGTTTCAACGCATTCACATTAATGAGCCCAGTGAATTTGTGTCTTTGTGTTTGAGTGAGGGTGAGTGTGAGTGTGTGAGAGCTGACCATTTTGATATGTGCAGCATTTTTATGTTTAATCATTTTTTCGACGTCTTTTTATTACCTTTTACATCAAGTTTTGGCTCATTTTCTCAGCTCTCTCCCCCCAACATCAACGACAACAACATCATCAACAACAACAACAACAACAACAACAGCAACAACAATTGCAAATTACAAAATCGTGACTAGCGTAAATTTGGCCCGTTCTTGTGGCCATAAATTTGCCATTTGCTCAAAGACTTGAACTTGGACTTCGTTCGCACTGTAGACCCATCTCTTTATGGTTTTTTTTTTCTTTTTTGGCACAGTTGCTAAATTGTTAAGGCGGTTATTAGTTTAAATAGCCATTGAGTGTTGCAAGTTGCTAAGTTTCCGCTCCATTCCGTTCTCTTTTACTTCTTTTGATATTTGTGTTGGCTTAAATGACCGCAAATTTGTTACAAATCGTTTCGCTTTTATTTATCAAGCAGCTGGTATAAATTTCACGATTCTAATTACAACTATCAACGATTAGCAGACATAGAAGGAATATAATTTTTATAGATATATTAAATAGACTCTATGGTCAGTAATCATGGCTATAAGTTATGTTCATATGGTGTATAAAATTCAATAGAATATAATTGAAAAAACTCTTCAACTGTTATAGAACTCACACATGAAAAACTTGCTTCAAACTGAACTTGCTGGAAAAGAATTGGAACGAGTAAAATACTTTCTACAGACAATAAGGGAAAACCTGAAGAAGGACACAAATAGAAATCGAAATAGACAAAGGGATACAACTCTACGTTTGCTAAATAAACAAAACAAATGAGCAAAAAAAAAAGAATGAATAGAAAAGGATGTAAAAGAATATAAAAAAATGTAAATATATATATATATTGTATATATAAGAAAACATTTGGCTAGCAAAAAATCAAAAAGGTGAGAAAAGCAACGAGAAAATGAAATCGAAACCGGAAATCGACAAAAAGACAGACAACTGTAGCAACACATACAGGTTGCAACTGTTCCTTTTTTTCTGTCTTTTGTGGAGGCTGCTGTTGTTGCTGCTGTAGAGATCCCGTAGCCCTCATACCAGGGCCTGCTTTGTTTGTATGTTTTGCACACTTGAATTGCTGCTCATTCAACATTCATTCACATGGCAAAGGATACAGGCTGGCAGTCAGTCAGTCTGGCTGGATGGCAGGCAGGCAGGCAGTCAGTCCTGCCAGTCACGTCAACAACTGTGGCTCGCCTCAGCTGGATGTGTTGTCTCGTTTTCACTCACTCTCACTGTGTTGCCGATATTCAAATATTTTCCGTTGACAGATTTCACAATTTTCCACTTTCATACCTTTTTTGGCTGTTGGCTGTTGCCTGTTGGTTGTTGGCTGTTGGCCATGAGCGCCAAAAACACTGAGAATTTCCTTTTACTTATTGTTCATTCATTCCACCGCAGCTTCTTCACTTATGTCTCTTCCCCTTTCTCCCCATCATTCCCCTCTAGTCATTTCTACCTGTCTTATGCAAACTCTATATGTTTGTCTTTCTATTTATTGGTTTTGTTGTTGCCTTCCCATTTCCTAGCTAAAAAGCACCCATTTTTACTTTTTTTCTCTTTCGTGTATTCTTGGTAACGAACTGGTAGCTTGGCTTAGAACAATTGATGTGTAAAACTTTGATTAGGTTTGTGAAGTGCAGCCTGAAAGTAGTAGGCAGCAAATTTCAAGGGAAAATGCTTACAATTGCAACCATAAGACATTGGGTTTTTCCTCCTCCTACTCATGATTTTTCTCTTCTCTCATTTCTGATTGTACGCTTGAACGAGAAGAAATTACATTTTTCTCTTTGGGCTTTTCAAACCATCAAGGAGTTCACTAAAAGGATGTGATTTGATGGCATGCCATTCAGATATGAAGCAGGCACCTTTTTATTGAATTTTGCGCATTGATAGAGCCCAAAAACACATTTTGCCATATTGACTTATATTATATGCTATACTTTGTAAAGAAGACTTTTCGCATTTCTGTGGCCTTGTGGCATATCTGATGAATCAAATTCCTATAATAATCGATATTCAATATATTAATGTGATTATATATAATATAATGCAACAAATAATTAATTTTAAGAGCATATATTTATACCCATTCAAAACGATGCTCAATGTAGCCTCTAGGGTTTATTCTGTGACGACTAAATACAATTAAAGCTGTGTGGGGCTGAATCTGTTGCATTCAATGAAATCAATGAAAAGAGCAGTTATAATGCATTGGTTCGCTCGTTTAACTATCAATTAATTTGGTAATAGTGCTAAATGCAGACCATTAATATCACTCCTGTGGGCGGCATGTTCTCTCATTGTTCCTTTCAGCGAATAATTAATTATGAACACAATATATACTACACAAAAAAAGTGAATGAAAACAAACTGAATTCAATTTTTATATGTAATGAAAGGCATGCAGAAGTTAACTTATTTTTATGCTGGTTGTTATTGCTATTCGGTTTGTTGTAAAATAAGACAGATATATACATATATTCAACATGTCCTGGCAGCATAATTATGCACCTGACTGTCAATGAACATCCTCCTCTCTGCCAGCCGGTCGTTCTTCGTCAACATTTCTCTTCATTAAGTGTCAATAAAAAACAAATAAAAAAACAGTGCATACAAACATAAAAAATGAAAATAATTATTGACAAAATGCATGTAAATGTTGAAACTATGAAATTTGTTGTTTGTAAATGATTTACATGCCACACCCAGCCCACTGTCAGTTTTTTCTATAAATTTTCATTTGCACTCGTTGGTTTTTTTTTCTGTTTTTAATTACTTGACGGAAATGATTGGGAAAATGCATATGCACGCCGCAGGCCGTGAGGAATCTCGAGGCTCGCACATCACACACATATAATTATAATGATTATACAGTGCTGTTAATGCGCAGCGTATTAACATTAATTTATAACAATACATAAAGAAAATACAATTCTTTTTTTTTTGTTGTAATTTATAGACATATGTATAAATGGTAATAAATTATATGCAGCTGCAAATGTTCAACGTGGATTCGTTGAACATTTATTCATTTAAGTTGAGTCGATCTCGTCTGTGTCATAATTTTAATTACTTTCGTCAATATTCCAGGCAGTTCGTCAGTTCTCGGTATACTTATTTATGCATTTAACTATTTATTCTTAAATATGTAACATGTTCAACTAATAGTTCACAAATTCAAGAATAAAAGGAATATACTACAAAGATAAATTGTTCAGGTACTTTAGTTGAATCTCCTTATGGGATAATGGGTTCAATTCTATAGTAGAAGTGAAGGAATCTCCTTATGGGATAATAGGTTCAATTCTATAGTAGAAGTGAAGTACTATTAGTATATGACATAAATTATAGCATATTCTATATAATGAATCATTGTTTCAAATCATTTTGAGGAAAATATATTCATTACTTGTCATATATATAATAATATATATAATAATTTATATACAAATATATATTAATATACATTACATAGAACTGTTGTAATAAGTTCTTAAGATAAATATCACTATAAATGATATATACTCCGGTCATATACTGAATTCTATAATAGGAGTATAATGAATTCTATAATTTTGTGGAAATTCCATTCAACGCTTACCATATATATAATAGTATCTAAATAATATATTACATAGAATAGTTGTCATGGGTTTTTAGGACAAATATCGCTATAGATTACATATATTGGGATCATATGTTAAATTCTCTAATAGGAGTGAAGTACTGAAGTTTTAGGATAATTCATTAAATACGTATGTTATACTATTTCGAGTGCTACTTAATAGAATTCATTTCCTTATTTATGCTACACAGAGCAGTTGTGTTAGGTACTTGAGATAAGTCTCATTAAAAGGTCATATGTTATATTCTATGTTATATTCTATAATACGTTATATTCTATAATACGAGTGAAGTACTGATAAAATCTTGTCAATATTTAAGATAGATCAGGTTTGTTTGTATTATACCATATTTATTTTAATTAAACAATGTCTGATCTAATTTTTAGCATTATAAAATGAATACAATTGTGAAACTTCAAGGTTCACATAGACTCTCTTTTCTATGAAATTTTCAAAGTAAATATTTAGGGCTCCACAAACCATCCCACTTTTCTAGGGAATTCTCCGAGTTTAAACTTATCAAAATAGAACATCGTCTACTGCATATTTGCTTAAAAAAAAAATAAAAACACACCTTGTTTGCATCTTAAGTCTTGCATAACATATCCATTTGCTTGGTTTTTTTTTTTCAATTTTCACCACACTTGGGCAATATTTTCTAATTTGCTGCAGAGTGTACTCTGCTAGAGTCTTGCCACCAAGCTCTAACTGTTTCACATATTTGGCGCACATTGCGAAAATATTTTTGTTTTTGCTCGCTTCCAAGACCAGCAAAAAAATGTGCTCGAATAAAAAAAAAATATACAGCAACATGAGGAATGTTTGAAATTCCACGCAAAAGTATGCAACGAGAAGCATTTTTTTGGCCAGACATTTGCGTAGCATGAGCACAACCAAGTCTCTGGGTTGGTCGAGGAGCGGGAATGGTGAAGATGGAAGGGTAGGGATGAGTCAGTGGGTTTGTTGCGGGGCATTTGGCAAAGTCAACGTCAACATGCGGCGAATGCCAGACGGAAGTTGTACGCAAAGACAATGACTAAGCACACGAGTCAGACGGAAAGCCAGAGACACAGACAGACAGTTAGACAGACAGCTAGACAGACGGACGACGAACTGGCAGACACATGGGTAACCACAGAGACAGAGACAGCTATAGAAAATAAAACCAAACGGAGTGAGAAGTGAATACCAACAATATGCATACAATGCACAACCACAGATAAAGTTTCATTTTTTCCCTCTCTCTCTATATATCTCTCTTTATCTTTCTCTTTCTCTTTCCCTTGCTCTCTGTCTCTTAGTATTCTGTATTTTTTTGGGCATTTCTCAAATTTTTTTGATAAATAGAAAAGTTTCCTTGACAAACCGTTATACAACTGCAACTGCAACTGCAACTACAATCTCCCTCTCTCTTCCTCTCTCTCTTTCCCTGTCTTTCCCTCTCTCTCATGCTCGAATTTGCATGTGTGTGTGAAAATAAAAACATGCTTAAGATATTTTAGATGAACATTTTGAACGACATGGAACTCTCAGAGGCTACGTTTATATATTGATATTCATAATAAATACCTAGAGCAGGAATTTTTAAAATTCTGACGATTAATTCAAGTATATTTAATATACAATACTTCATATTTGACATATTTTTTATAATGATAAATATTATGATAAATATTATGTATGTTTTATTTCATAATTATTTAATAAAGAATAATAATAATACTCCCCTCTATTCACTTCACTATCAACCTGACCATTTTAGATTTGACTTATATATTCGTAATAGACCTAGGGCAGGTATTTGACTATTCTGTCGATTAATTCAAAAAATAATTTGTATAATACTAAAAATATATCATATATAATATTTATAATTTGATATATATAATTTGATTATAAATTAATTTATTTTAATATTATATATGATATAATAATAAATAATAAACAATAATAATAAAATGCTTTTCTATTCACTATCAACCTGACTGACGCTTTGAGATTCAACTTTATATATAGAGCATAACTTTAGTTTTTTTATTTGTGCTCATTTCTCAGTGCCTACAAATTTCATGGGCGTATACAGATCAATTAGATTTTAGCTCAATACCACGCAACAACAATTACAGCAAAAACAACATCAAGAAAACAAAACTCAAATTGAACTTTGTAAAACAGTTTAAACTTTTTGCCAACCCAGCGAGTTTTTTGTACAACAAAAAGGCAATATTTGAAGGTACAAGCGGCGAGACCTTTTTGTTGTTTTTATTTGTTGCTACTATTGTTGTTTATTTTATAGCTATTGTTGTTGTTGAAGTTGCTGTTGTTGTTGGTGTTGTCGGCATTGACATGCGATGTGGGCAGATAGTGAAATTAAGCCAGAACCCAAAAGAAACTAACTATACCAACTAAACATGGAGCCCTGGCCCACAAAAATTGTGAAAAGCATACACTATAATTTGTATACGCTTGCCACAGACATATACTTATAGCGTTCACTGTACGATCTAGTTGTTGCCGGTTTTGTTATTGGTTGTTGTTTTTGTTGTTGTTATTGTTCTTGTTCTACTTGTTGTAGTTGTTGTGGTTCTCGTTGCCATTGGTAAAATACACGTTTAAGCAAATTGCAGGTTTCGAAACGAGTGCATGTAAGTACTTAGCTTGGCTAGAGAAAGGGTATACAGATAGCTACAGATATAGTACAACATCATGTTAAATATAGCATGCATTTAATACAGTAGTACATATATAAGCAAATATTTCACAGTTCCAAATAGCAACAACTATTTAATTTCAATTCAAAAATTAAAATTGTTGAATAAATACAAACTTTGATTTCTAGATTGATTAATTTTATTATTTACATATTAAATAATATATTTAATATTAAATTAACATATGTTTAATATAACTTTTGCATCTCATGTCAAATTAAAATTTCATAGATTTTATTTTTGGCATTTTCAACTGCTGCAATTGCAAACTGTACAATGGACTTCGGTTTTATACGAAACCGATTGACCTGTCGCCCTTCAAGAAGGCAAAACAATTAACCTGGCTCAAGACAGGGGGGAGGCGTGTCCGTTGCCCACTTCCGTGCTGCTAACGGCAAAGTGCGATTTTGATTGATATTTGACATTTATGCGGCGTATTTGTTATGCTGCTGCTACTCCTTTCCATTCCCGTTCATTCGTATTTGTCGTAGTTTATTTGCGCACATTTCAAAAGACTAACAAGAGACATGGATATCCTCACACACACACACCAAAGCACACATAGACATGCTATGATAAACACATATATACATATATTTATATATATAGAGAGAGAAAAGTTGTATGAGCGTGTATTCCCGACGTCAACAAACAATTTTCGACATTTCAACATTCATTAATCAAAACGGAAATTATGGGGAGGCGAATTTTCACACGTATGAGTGGCCATACATGTGTGTGTATAACTAACACACACACACACACACACATACACACTCACACAAAGCATAACAACAACAAAAGCAACAACAATTGAGCACAACAACTGTGGTAACTATACAAAATTTAAGAACTTTTCGTGTTGGGGCCACAGAGTGCGCTCGAGTTGGTTTGAGTCATGAATGCAGCAAAAGGGAAAATCGAAATTTTGATTTAAAAATGCCTTTTATAAATTTGATTTATATAAATAAACAAGTTATATTTAACAAATTAAAATTAGCGTAATTATGAATACAATTTGATGTGTATTTACGCCTATTTTCTATGCATATTATTTAAAAACATAATTGGTACGATATTTGTTACAGCAAATATTTTTATTTAGAATTAATTTATGAATGACCCAAAGCCATGAATTTATTTAATTTAAAATGCATTTAAAAATATTCAAATATTGTTCTCGGTACGCTGTTGTACGTACACTTAAAGTTCAGTTAAAATATCTCTAGGTTGAAGAGGAAATCATTTTGGGGAGCATTCACTCGGGTTGTGAAACAATAACCAGATGCGCTCAGGCGAGATAAATTGTTATTGTATTTTACCAAGAATTTATTAATTAAACACAATTTGGGCAAATATTTTCCGTAAAGCTGAAAGTGAGTAGGAAGCAGCGAAAAGCGCGAAACGTGGCAATTTCACAGTGCAAAAGCAATGAACGGTTAAAGTGAAGCTCAAAAGGGGGAGAGAGATAGACCAGAATAGCGAGTATGAGAGAGAATGTGAAAAAAGAGATAAAGAGAGAGAGAGAAAGTGGACAACAGAGTGAGTGAGCCGCATTGACAGGCTAAAATTAAATTTTTTAGTGCAAAAATGAACAGGAAGCGAATGAGCCATATTGTGTATATATAACAGACACTCTGGCATTCAAGCAGTGCGTCCAGCTGATAGATAGGCTTTTGCCGCTGACCATCTGGACATATGGCCATAATGTTGCCCCAAATCGGTGCAGCAGTAAATATGAACTGGCCGCGTTCTCAGTGCTCAGTTAGCAGTTCTCTCAATTCCCAGTTCACAGTATTCGGCGTGGCGCTTCGCAGGTTTTATGCCGCACAATTGAAAACGTGTGCTCACACACTCACAAATACACACAAACACACACATACTTATACACTCGTACACAGACATGGCCATTAATAATACGCTTATGCGCTTTTGTGCGACCGAAACATGCTCTACCCCAGGCTGTAGTATGGCAGAAACTTGTTTTGATCTGCCTACGGGCCAAATAAATGCACCAAAACGAGTGCAGGCTATCTCTTGTCCTTCTACACTCTTTCCGTCTCACACACTCTATCTGTTACTACCCCTCTCTCTCCCCCGCTCCCTCTCACTCTCTTTATGAACTAGGCGGGGCTTTGCCTCGAGGCCATTTTTTGCGGCTTGTCAAGCACACGCATACATTTGTGCATTTGTACGTTTATATGTATGTGTAGGCCCACTTTATACAGTTCCACAATATTGACACGCTATATGTCGCAATATGCGCTTTTTTGCCGTAAGATATATATGCACACATTTTCGGCATCAGCAGCTGCTAAAAGACATATGAAAAACCCCCGGATAGACAATACTTTTCAACCAATTTTCATACTCATTGCGAGAACTTTTTAAATTTGTTTGAAGATCTATAAATTAAAGTACAATTTCGCCTTTATACACTGCGCGTCATCAGATTAGCGCCCCCTGAGCATTCTCGGGTAATGTCCAATATTATCCAAACTATCAAGGC
>JBANCZ010004128.1:0-10869 GCA_037040025.1 Sphaerogastrella javana | reverse complement strand
ATTAGAGATAACTGATAAATACATTCAGATATGAACAGGTTATATAACAGATTAATCGCATATAAAAAACTAACGAAAGTGAAAATAAAATCAGTATGCGCGAAAATCTGCTAATATTTACCGAACAGATTCTTTATAATATATTTCAGTGATTCAATATATATTTTATTATTATTCAATAGACATCTTTATTTAAAAATGAACTTATACAATCCTGTATACTCTTCTTAGACAATTTATTAAATGTTATTTAAAATACACATAAATTACAATTTGAATCTACAAAATCATATTTAGATTTTGTTAAATATATTTAAATTAATATAATATTTTTAAAGACTTTGTTTAACAACAAAAAATCAGATCTATATAAAAGCCAATGTGAGTTGATTTAAGGATGTTATATTATAAAAAACTATAAAAAACCGAGGGTTAATCCTTGGCGGTTGTCAACCTTTCATCATGAGACTGATCAAGCTTTGCGTTGGAACATAAAATCTATTTATACATGCCACGCTAAAAATGGAAAAATGTGTCTTAAAATAGTTTAATTCCTTCAGAATATTCTAATTATATGCATAAAAATATACGAACAGCACAAATATGCGAGTTTTTGTGTTATGCAGGTAATAAGATAAGATCCTTAGACATAACAGAATTTGACGTATTTGCTTTTTAAATCAGAATTCATTGTGTTTTTATATTATGCTATTTTTGGTTGTCTTTTGTTGTATGTACTCTGCTATAACGTATTCGTGTTCCATTATAAAAATTAGACAAAGTCTTTCAAAAGACAAATACTATATTGCAGTAGGAAAATCATAAAGGCGTGCTGGTTATAAATCAGTTTAGCTGGAGAAATATTGCGCATTTTGCTGGCCACAACAAATAAACATACAAATACACTCAAACATTTATACACTCATACACCCAAACACCCATACACTCATACACCCAATGGCACACATACACGGTCACATAAGTTTATCAAATACAAACTTGAGCACGGCGTCCAGGACAAATATTTGCTGTCTGACTAAATGACTTTCGTTTATACACACACACTTAGTTCTGTTTACTTAGCTGTGGCGGGTATTATAGCATCTCTTCTTCTTTCTCCATCTCCCACTTTTGCTCACAATGCATCTCTCTCTTTCAGTCACCAACAAAACGTGAATTGAGATTATTTCTGTGGTATTCTTAAGCGTTTAAATGATGCTTCGCTTTAGAAAATCATTTGTAAATTTATGGCAGAATTTATACATATTGTGAAAGCATATATATGTAGAATACCATACAAATCTACTCATATTTTAAACTTGAAATAATATTGGTCTTATTTCGAAAAATGCACATTCTTTGACTTAAAAAATTATACAGATGGTTTCAATTTAAATTTTTAGTTGTGAGAACCAAACAAAACTATGCGTCCATAGATATTGTATGAATAGCTGGAACTAGAAATTTATTATATGAAATTATACGATATTATCTAATCATAAATTTTTTTAAATGTTATATGGACGTATACATATATTCATATACATTTTTATCATATATTTTATTATAATTGTAGAAATTTATATACTTCCTATTCCAGTTGATTGTAGCATACTTTTTGAAGTAAAGGTTAAACCTCTTCAACTTTCAACTATAAAAAAAGATCATCCCAGTAACAAAAAAAAAAGAGAAATATTAGTCAGAGAATGATATTTGTTAGATTGTGTGAAATAAGGTATTGAAACAGATCCCTTATTGGAACTCCTAAATGTAAATTTCAGGTTGAGGCAAATAACTATTTGATTAAAATGCTTTTACTCATTCCGCACAATCCATTAGATTAAATAAAAAATAATCCAACACATACACATATTTTATAGTACATATTCATACATAGTAAATATTATTTTATTTGGAATGAGCATTTCTATAAATTAATGTTATAAACTTAATGAAGCTTTCCTGTCAATACTAATTATTTTGTATTTTCATCGAATTTTAATTGAGGATAATAATTTTGCTTGTCTTTCACTGGGCTCATCATTGGCTTTCCGCATCGCTGCCCAATTCCGATGCAATTAATCCATTGGCAGCCATCGCATAGCTCATCGGAGCTCATTGACTTGCAACTGGCGCCCCTCAATCACAGTCTAATTGGCTTACAACTCGCACACCACCATCACCACCAGCAGCAACATCATCAGTAGCAATTCAATAATATTTTACGTTCGCAGTTTGTAGTTCACAGTTCAGTTCTCACAACCTCACCTCCAACCTCTCTCGCCAACTGCCCCACCCTTTTTTTGGCGACCTACTTTTAGGCCTCATTGAATCCGCCTCACAAATGCCAGGTCCAGGCGTTTAACTGAACGCTGGTTGAGCAGCTGAGCAAAAGCAGAGGCGGAGGCCATGACAGAGGGAGAGGTAGGGCTCCAAAGTTGGTTGACTTCAAAGGACACGCTATTGGCCGGCTGCTGTTTTACATAAATATTTATGCGAATTAATTTGCCAGCACGCATGAAAGAAGGGTTTAAGTGGGAGGGAAGGGAGGCTGTGAATAATAGTAGGGGGCAAGTGGAGATCAATCAGACTTGAAACAATATTTACAGTTTGAAAACGAACTACGAATTAACTCGTTTGGTCTCACTGGACGTCCGTTACCATAGGCTGCGCTCCACTGTGCCTGGGTCCTGGACCCGGGTTAAGTCATGCCAAAGGCGTAAAAGGACTAACGATGGATGGTTACATGTGGAGTATGTGAGTCCTGCTGTTGCCAGCAGGTACCAACTATACATATACCCACACAATCACACATACATATATAAAAATACACATATATATTTATACATATATATATGTTTATATGTAAGTATGTGTGGGTATGTTTACTGGTGCTCGCATCTGCTGCTGACAGCCACATGCCAACATAAACAAGCACACACAAACACATACACACACACATATACACATACACATACACACACACACTCTCATGCGCACATAAGTATGCACACACATTTTTGGTATAGAGAGGGTGGACAGCAATTGACTTAAAACAAACAATAGACAGGAACAACAATAACAATAGAGAGTTGGACTAACTCATGAATTGAAATAACAATTGTTATACAACATACGAAAGATAAGATTCCATCCAAATATCCGAAAGGACGTCACAAATAACTGTTGGAGCATCATAAATAACAATCGAAATAATAATGCATAATATTAAAATCAACGTCAAAACCATGACAACAACAACAAAATGCATTACGCCCTGAACGCAATGATATGGAAAGGATCTGTTACGTTGTCAAATCGCATTATACTATACAAGATAATACACTTTAGAGTATGATTGTACGACTTTAAATTAATTCATATAAAAATGTTGAAGTTTCCAAAAGGGATTGAATTTTACTAGAGACTTTAAAGGCTCTCAGGTATTCACAAATAATCCACTTTAAAGTGAAAGAGAATATTTAATACAATTTCATGTTTTATGTAAATATATAACATAATTAAAAAATCTCACCAACATAAAAATATGAATAAAATGCGCCGAACTGTACAAATGAATGAGTAGGCGATAATGGTTATAATGAGGCAACATGCCATTGGGTAAATTGGCTAAATTGATTCATCCGTTCATAATGTCCACGAATTGCAATTGCAGTATTGATTTCAGTTACATAATATAGTAGTGCGGTTTACCACTCTATATACTGATATATAGGAAAGAGTGCGACATGTACATATGTGTATACTTGCCAGCAGTAACCCTTATAACAAGAGTGCAATAACATTAAATATTGTTTCAAATGAGTATGTGTTTCTGTGTCTGTGTGTGTTTGTGTAAGTCTTGTACTAACATAAAGTTCAACGGTGCGTATGATTGACATTGTCGTATACTCGAATGTTTTGTTTAACTTGTATTAGTAGAGTCAACAGAACGTCTTAAAAAAATACAAAAAACAAAAACCATTTAAAGAGAAACATAATCATATATATGTTAGCATGCGTATATAACTGTTATGACTTGCCTGAACAAATAGAAATTGTTTTATACAACAACAAAACTTCATGTTGTATAGGCTGCATACCATGAACACATAAACGTTTGTATGTATTTAAGATCATATAAGCTGGAAAGCGATTAACTCAAAGGATTTGCCACTTGCCACACAGCTGACTGGCTTATTTTGCTTATTTGACTGCAGTGTTAGCATTTACTTATTGCCTTGCCTTGCCTCGCCTTGTCTTGTCTTGCCTTGGATTTGTCTCTTAGTAAATGATTATTGCATGTGGTTATAATCGCCTTAGCTTGCATGACAAAACAACTATTAAGAGCATAAATATTAGTACTGCATTCCAAATAAATGTTAAGCATCGTCCACACATAACATCAGCCTAATAAGCCTTAAGACATTTACAAAATAAATGAATAAAATTAAGTTTAATCTGCTGCTGTACATTGCAATTCTTCTCTACAAAAACACATTTTTATGTCTTAAAAGAGTTTTCACAACAATTCCGTTTTACATTTAAAAGTAAAAGTGCAAACTGCACAAGAAAACTTGCTTTAAATAGTTATGGAATTTAATTCTAAATTTTGTATCGTTCCTCAACAAAATAGTTTCATTAACCATGCATAAAAAATGCACTTACATGTCGTCTATAAGGAAGAGCCTCTGCAGAAGTAAATAAGGTACCCTATACTTGGTTTACAATCTTTTGCCCTGTTCTAGAGATTCCAAGTCCGTCATTTGTTAATAATTTGTTGTATAAACATGTACCACAAGTATTATACTAATACATGTTATGTACAAGTTTTCATTATGAAAATGTGCTCTATATATATTGAATTGATCCGTTACAGGATGTTTTGACAGCTATTATTTCGTAAAAAGAAATGAAGAGATATCAATGATTGACTTAAATTATTGTTATAAATGAGGAAACTTTTCCTTTTACATCATAATAATTATTTCTAATGAAAAATATCAAATACTAGTGACTGACCCAAAAGTTTTTCATTTTCGGAACAGAATGAAAAGATGTGTAGTATTTTTACTTTATCTTAAAAATTGCCCCTGTTATTCCAATTGTCAGTTTTTGGGTATAGGTATCAAAAAATTGGTAAAACGGTATAAAATGTAGTTGTACATACATGTTCATAAGCACAACGTTCTACCTTTAAAATTCTTATTGTACTTTATTCAGTACAACGTTCTAGCTCCAAAATTTTCAAATGCAGGGTTTAAAAATTCAACAATAAATTCTTCATTTATCTTCCTACGGTACATGCAAATAAGAAGAGGGTCTATCAAGATGGTTGAAGTAAAACGTGTGCAACAAGCGGAAGGAGGTCTCACACAAGGACCATAGCCCGAGCTGACTCGGTTTAGTTGTGTCCGTTTATCTGTCAATCCGTCTATGTATCTGTTCAATGGATAATTTAAAATTTTGGTTACCAAACTGAAATCATCAGCAAATTTTCGAATTTGGTGCTCATGTGCATGAACTAGCATTTCTATCAAATTTTTTTTTATATCTGGTCATCCATAAATCAATTCCATGTTGTTTAAAAAAGGCATAATTGCATCTGTGATAATACATGTGCATGATTTCATTTTCAAATTTTAGCAACAAACGGATATTATTATATCATTATTATTTAATATCACCACGCAGAATTTTAAATACAAAATATTATGCTTTGGTAAATGTGTGTACTATTAAATTATAAAAAGATTATTTAAAATTTTTTTCGTTACGTTAAGAAATTACAAAGATTTATAACAAACTTTAGAACATCTTACATATGTGCTAGAAATTAATAATAGTTGACAATAACAATTAATTAAATTTTAAGTTTAAATTTACATACGGTGTAATGGTATTATTTACTTAATATAAGATCTATAAGGGGAGTGATACCACTTAATTATATATAATTTTAGATGATTTTGTCTACTTTTTGCATTATAATACATATATCTTACAATTAAAAACATTTTTTTTTTGTTTTGTAAGGAAATTAGTCATGGATGTTGGAATCTCTCAGTGGCAGAAAAATTGTTAAACATGAGTGTTATTATTAACTTTGCTTTAAGAGTATGACCTAATCCCTTCCGAAACATTCAATCTTATTTTAAAAGTACCATCAAATTTATGACGGGAGATTTTTGATTGATTGTTTGCAGACTTAGAGCTATCGCAATAGCTAAAGCTGTTCCAATATCGATAGATGAATCTATTCAGATTGATGTAGCTGTTGTACTAAGTGTTTCATGCATGAATAAATCAGTCAACGATTTTTCGCCGGATTGGTGTCCATTAGGTCTTCAGAAACTGTATAGTATATTTTAAATACATAGAGAATAATTCATGCTTCACGTGGCGTTATCTAATGGAAGAATGCGCACATAACTGCCCATAAACAATAAAATAGGGCAACGGGAACAAAACTTTATAGCACAAATGAGTGTGCATGTATGTGTATGTGTATGTGTAAAGAAAGTTTTCTTTTACAATCTGCTCTAACAAGGTGCAATTCACAATACACCGCAGTGTCACGAACGTGAACACACAGTGATGTAAAGTAACAAGGCAATCACACACACAAACACGTTAAGTTACTGTATGTGCATGTGTATGTGTATGTGTGTATGTGTGTATGTATGTGTGTGTTGATTGCACAAAGAAAGCACAAGCAGAAGGTAAACCCGTCAAGTCCTTGGTGACGTGTTGAGCGAAAGAATGAAACAAGCAACTGGCAGGACCCGACGCCGGCTTGACTCAACCCGACTCGACTCGACTGTACTCAGGAGCACCAAGCACGCAAAGGATATGCACCTGCACTTCCACCTGAGCTGTCCTGAGCTGAGTTGAACTGAGAACGTAGCAGTGCCAAGGGTAAAAGCAAACACAGTGGTCATTATGCCTAATAACACTGTACAAAAAAGTGATGGAACAATTTTAAAGCGTCAAAATAAAAAATTGTTCTGTAGAGTAAGAATAGAATGATAAAAACTATATTTAAAAATAATTTTAGACTGAGATATAATTAATTTTTGTAGCTTTAATACTTTAAGATAATCTTTACAGCATCAAACTAAACTCATAGCAAATCTATTAAGTCGAATATATGAGATATTTACATAATAAGGAAAAGATTTAAGTGATGTGTATTATGCATAATGTCAATAGACATATTTGTGCTAAAGCAAAACTTAATATCATTAAAATTGCACCTGGTGTTTTTATATTTAGCTTTTAGGAATCCACCAGTAGGGGACTGGGGAGGGGTATCCAAAAATTACACCAAGCGGTGAAGGACGAAAATGTGCATCTTTGTTTTGAAGAAAAACGTTGAAGCTTAAATTTTGCGCACCTTATGGCTATTTTAAATTATGGGATTCCCAATATCTCAGGAGTGGTGGGAGGTATCCAAATTTTGAAACAAACTTAATTTGTATGCAACCAAAATCAGTGTTCTTGCCAAATATGAATACTGTAGCTCTCATAGTTTCCCTAATCTAGGAGTTCACACAGACGGACAGACGGACGGAGTGACAGACAGACAGACATGGACATGGTTCAATCGACTAGGATTCTCTTCCTGATCAAGAATATATATACTTTATGGGGTCTGCCACGCCTCCTTCTGCCTGTTACACACATATCGACCTCGCACAAATTTAATAGACCCTTTTGTGTTTTTTAAACACATGGTCTAATAATTTTATATTTAGGATATTTATGTTTTTGATCCGGACACATGATGATTTGCGTCATCCCTTAAATAGCTATCAATTTCAGTCGTATGTACTCATAGAATTATACCATATGCTACAGTTTGATAGAATTCTTTGTGCTGCCATCATCATCATCATCATTATTGGGTTTACGTCAATATCTCTACTCTCTAAATTAGCCCAATGGTATAGCTAACTGACAGCTGAAAGGATTTTCCACTTCTCATTTAGTTTATGGGATACCTTCATCCTTTGTAACGCTGCTAGCTTCATCTCCTAACTTGGATATCCCGGGCAGACTATTCTTCTGTAATCCCCCGCTGCTCTTCATCAATTTTAAATTGTGTTGTTGTTCATGTTGTCATTGTCGCTCTGTTGTTGATGTTGTTGTACCCGTTTTTCTGTGAGGAGAACACGTGTGCCACGTGCATCGTTAATGGTTGCCAGTGTAACCAGAAAACCTTCCACTTCCACTTCCACTTCCATGTCCATTTCCAATTCCTCTTCCTCTTCCACTTCCAATTCTACCCATCGTCTACCTCTCTAGTCTTTGTTAGTTGCAACAAATTCAGTCGGACCTTCGACATGCAAAGTTGCAGTTTTCACTGCAGCAACATTAGCCAGGTATAGGTGGGGTTAGGACACGTTAACGGAATCCTAAGCCGGGTTGGGTTCATGTTACCATACCGACGAAACGTCGATTCCAGAGACCACAACTATCACATAACGTAAGCTAGTTTACACAGCAACGGTGCGGCGGTGCGGGTATGCGACTGCTTTTATACCCTGTAATTGCTTAACAAATCGTAAATGCTTATAAAAATATGTTTAAATCTTATGACAGCACAATTTCTTTTTTAAAAATTAAATGTTAAATTTGAAGCCGTATGGAACAAAAGAATACATTTTATGCAAATATATATATAAAATTTGATACTTTAATAGTTAGCAACTCGACTTTGACTATTTTAAAAGGACTACCAACATTATATTCATTATCAATATTTTAACAAATAAAATAAAAATAATACTATATGTACAAATATTTTAAAAAATGTATTTAATTTAATATAATATAATCTTTAATACGTTTTATAGGACTTTAAGTATAAGCATATTAGATCATGTCAATCAACTGAATGGGCCTGATTATATCAGTGTTTCTTTTCTGTCCATAAAATAAAAACTAGAGCCTCAAATTGTGGCACGTTAAAAAGGTTGCAGTTCACTAAAACAATTAATGATTAAATAAAAAATTGCAATAAAATAAAATTTACATATTGAATATAAACTTCGAAAATTTAACTAAGCAATTATTGCTTTTAATGCAAATGAATCAGCATTGAATTGCATTATAAACCAATGATTAATTGTTTCTAGATAAATAACAGCAAATTAATATAATCTAATGAAGAATGTGTAAAAATAACATATTTTTTATAATAATCGTGGAACAAAGTCTACATAATAACGGGCATACCCGTTTTGCAGTAAGGAATTTAAGAAATTGCACGCCACGTAATAAGCAGCAACAGTTGTGGCTCAGTGAGATTCTGGGCTCCCGGCGAACGATTGGGAGAGTGGGAGGGAGAGAGAACGGAGAGCTGCTACTCGCAGTTCTGATGGAAATGCCAAGCGATTGCACCAGCTCTGCGGGGAGGCAAGGGCACAGAACTGTTTAGCTGAGCGTACGTAGCTCAGTGCTCAAAATGCAACGAGCCGTGTGTTAAGAGCTTCCCGCTGCTGCCGCACCAACACAGAAGCAACTCAAATGCAAATGCTCACACACACACCTACACACACACACACTCACACACAGAGACGCAGACTTGAAGAGAGAGAGACGGGCACACGCGCTCAGTTTTGTATTGACGCACTCAACGCATCGCTGAGAGCACATCACAGTCGCGCGTCAAAATAGAAAAAAAAAACAAAAAGCTTTAGAATGCAGCAAAGCCAAGTGCCAGCTGAGCTGCAGTTAATATTACAGTCAGCGGGGGGGACAGGCGACGTCGACGTTGACGTCGACAGCGACGTTCACGTTGACGTTGACGTCGAAAGCGACGTCAATATCGGAGCTTTGCCTGTTGCAGCTATCGCAGTCGCCAATTGAACGTTCGCGAAGGCGGAACGTGTGAGAGCGGGTTCAAAATCGCAGCAGTTCGCGAATAAGTATTTGGAAATTGTCAATTATTGTTGAAAGCTTTCGTATAACCAGAACAATTTTGAATATCTTCCAATTCGAATCGAATCATCGCCATGTCTCTGCGCAGCGCTAATGTCATTTGGTTTCGGCACGGCCTCCGTTTACACGATAATCCCGCCTTGTTGGCGGCCCTCGCGGACAAAGATCACGGCGTAGCACTGATTCCCATATTCATTTTCGATGGCGAGAGTGCAGGTAAGTAATATATGCAATACCCTAACAATGCCTGTACAGCTGTGAGCTAATAATTACACTGCTATTATCGCATATTTACTAACAATTCCCCTTTCTACTGAGCGTTGCAGTTTCTCGGGTTACCAGCCGACCTGCAATTAGCTGTGAGAGCGGTACAATTGCGTTGCTTTTGTGCTAATCCAATTTGTGCGAGCGTGAAAGGGATAGCATGAGCTAGGAGAGAGAGAGAGAGATAGATAGTGAGAGAGGAAGCGTTAGAACTTAACACACTTTGCTTTTATTCTCAGAGACTTTACCTGATAAGATATATGTATATATGCACACCCATGCACATTTATTCGTATACACGTGTGCCGGTAAATGGATGTAAAGGGGGGAAATAAGATATGCGAAATACAATATATGTGTAACTGAACTATCTATATCTATCTACACTCGGTACAGTTGTCTCTTATAATGAAAACTAACGGAATAAACTAATGAATTTATTTCATATCTGTAGTGCTAAAAATGCTCAAAATATACGATCACATTTTAAAAATTCACAAACTTGATAAATTAAAATAATTTATAGTAATAATATAAATAGTTTTGGCAGACTTGGGGGATAATTTGTCTGCTTCAATGTGTTCAAAAGGCAAAAGTCAGACCTATAGTACATAGTGTTAATCAGCATCAATAGCTGATTCGATTTTATCCCTTATTTAC
>JBANCZ010004127.1:0-10872 GCA_037040025.1 Sphaerogastrella javana | reverse complement strand
TGGTTGCGTAAACAAGTGCACTCACATAGAAATAACTCACCTATGTCTGATGCATAGTAAACGTCGGCGAAAGTTGAACAATGAAAGCGAGCGAAAAGTTGAGGAGAAAAAACTTGAAAATAATAAAAAAAAGTCGTCGAGTAGTAAATGTGTACTCAAAGTAAATTTAAGCGAAACGCTCCATCTTTGTCACAATAAATATTTTTTCACTTTATTATTGATTGATCATTTTAGCCATTTTAGACATTTTCGCCGGCAGCCAGCGACCGCCCAGTGACATTAATTAATGCACAGAGATTCATCAAATATGCGCTGCCCGTTTGGAAAATCATATTTTATGGCCCCAGGGGCAATTTGTCTGCGACGGCCCCTAGCACAAGCTCACATAGATAAATAGTCAGTGTGTTACTTAGTCCATGTGTGCGTCTATTTCTCTGTGTCTGTGTGTGTGTGTGTGTGTGTGTGTGAGTTTGCCTGGAAAATTGTGTAATTAAATGCGACAATTTCACGGGCCTTCAGGGCCTGATCTCAAACGCTGTGAAGTTCCCTTAATAAGAAATAGATATACAACACTTTTTGGTGTTATGTTTTAAATATGATTTCATTTAATTTTATATTTTTATATATGTGTGTGTGGGTTTTTTTTTTTTTAATGTGAATTTGTTGTGCTCAACAGGGCATATATAAATAGAGCGTAATAGTCTTATATGCTACAAAATGTTTTTTTTTCTCTTTATGTAATATTATTTGTTCTTCATTGCGATCAAAAATTAAAAAAATTTACAGTGAAAAAATAAATGTGTGTATTTAAAAAAAAAAATAATAATAATAATTTATAATAAAAATTTGTAGTCGAATTTCAGAATTTGAATTCATTTAAATTATTTCTTCAATTTTTTGATTTATTTTTTTTTTTTTTTGAGAAATTATTGGCGAATAAATATGACACTAAATTTAATACTTTTTGAATAGTTTAGTTTTTAGTTTAAGCAAGAAACAGTTGAAATATTTAATAATATAGTATATGATTTGAATGTGTGTATGATAGGATTTAGCATTAGAGCTTTTGTGAACAGTAATGAACAAACAATTCATTTTACAATAATAATAATAATAAAAATAATAGTCATAATAATCGTAATAATAATAATAATAATATAATAATAAAAATAAATAAATTATTTTATATAGTTGTAAAACTAAATACAAAAGTTTCAGGCTCTCTGCTGTTGTATATATATAACATATATATATGTATATATATAGTCGGACTACTTTCTCCGGCGCCGGCAACTGGAAGTCTCCTCGCGGCCTCGCAGGCGCAACCAACGCGCGCCCCCAATCATGTCCAGAGTTTTTGCTTTTTTTTTTTGGATAAGGCAAAGGCGGTGCTTCTACGTGTGAGTGTGTGTGTGTGTGTATGTAGGATGTGTAGGGTGTAAGGTATTACCTAGTACTGCCCTGTCGGATCCAGCGCGGGGCTGCCCACCTGCTGCCGCTGCTGCTTGTGCCGTGTCTGGCGCGTCTCAAATGGACGCCAATAGGTGCCGGTTGGATCGAGATCGAGCATGGTTTCGATATTGTGTTTAATGCTTTTTCTATAAAGTCTTGACGATCTTACGATATAGCTTGTGTGTTTAGACTATAGGGTCTAATAGGTTCCAGTGGGATCCAAAGCCAGCGACATGTTGATAATTTTTTTTCTTTTTACAATATTATTAAAAAGTTTTCGAATATTACAAGAGCTAAAGCCTTTCTTTAGTATTGACCAGTGGGATCCAAATAGGCAGCCATGGTTGTATATAAGGTCTTTATAAACAGCTGATTTATAGGGGAACGAAACGATGGCAACGAGGTTTGCTGAATGTTTTATATTTTAGTATTGGCCAGTGGGATCCAGGTAGGCTGCCATTTGTATGCCGTGTAATTAGCCAAAAATACTTGAATGATTTCAACACGATTATTAATTTGTGTGTTTTTGTTGCTGCTGTTGATGTTGTTGTTGTTTGTTTGTTTGTTTGTTGTTTGTGTCTTCTGCTGCTCCTTTGTTTAATCTGAATTAACGTTGGGCTGAACTTTATACTGGTTCTCTCAATCTTTCGTCTTCCACGTCTGTAGCTCTGAATGTTGTTGCTGTTTGCTGGTGTTGTTGGTGTTGCTGCTGTCGTTGTTGTTGGTGTTGTTGGTGTTGTTGTAAGTTCTTTTATTATCACCAGTTGTTGACTGATTATACAGCAGTGCGCGTGTGTGTATATATTTATATTTAGCTTTTTTTTTGGGGATTTCTGCTACTGCGGCTGTTGCTGGTTGTCAATAGTTTTGTTGAGGGAATATTTCTATATATTTATATGTATGTGTTTATATAGAGTCACTGACACTTTAAATCCATTAAATACTTTTTGTTCTATGAACTTTATTGTTTATTAATTTAAGCGGCTGTCTCTTGGCTTATTGTAGTTTTTTTTGCTGTTTGTTTAGTTGTATTTTTAGTTGACGCTTTTTTTTTTACTTCACGTAAATTAAATAATACAAAATTTAAATATTTTGTTATAACAATATGTACGCTGATTTTAATTCGGTTTTGTGTTTATTTATTATTTAAACTTCTGTTTATTTTTGTTTGTGATCTCAACTGATCAGCACTCGTCGAACGTTGTCGATCTTATGATTCAAGACGTTCGCCGTACGGCGTTATTTATATGAATCTGAACGTGCGGGCTGTAAGCAGCCAAGAGAGCGAAAACACACAGAAAAAGAGAGAGAGAGAGAGAGCGAGCTCGTATTTACTCGGAAGCTTCACGACGTCAGCGACAACGACGACAACGACGTCGGCTGTAAAGAGCGTGCATGCTAAAGAGAGAGCGATAGATGGCAGGTGTTGCTCTTAGTTCTCTTGCAAGAGCGAGACCTGCGGCATTTTTCATTCATGTGACCCAAAACGTACGCTCTATCCCGCTCTTGCTTGATCGCTTACGCTCACACACACCAATACAAATACGCTCAGTCACTCTCTTGCTGTTTTGCTCTCTCTCTCACTCTCTCCCTGTCTCTCGCTCTCTCACTATTTCTCTCTCTCTCTCTCTGTATTATATCCGCCTCCACCTGGGCTTCATTGAAGAAACAGCTGTTTTTGTCAAACTGCGACGCGATCGAGTGCCCTCGTTATGCGGCTGTCACTGTGCATATGTGTGCGTGTGTTTGTGTGTGTATGTGTGAGACAATCTGCTCGCATTGGTGTGCATGTTTGTGCGTGTGCGTGCATGTTAGGGCTAGTCAGGTAGAACGCTCGCCCGTCGCTATTGGTGCTCGGGAATTTGGTCCTGCGCCTTGACTCCACCTACATGGTGAGTTGAACCTTAGCTAATTGATAGCTGATAGAAGCTGATGATGATGATGCTAATGATTATGTTGATAATGATAATGATGATGATGATGATGATGATGATGCTCATAATGCGTACCATGACTTGACTAAATATGTTAGTACAAGACCAACAAGTAGTTGAACAAATAGAAATGTTTGCCGCCGCTGCTCAAATAATTAGTTAGCATAAGCCCAAAATTAATGACATTTTAGTCACAGTGGTCACAATGCGACGATCACTGCCCACTCGGCGTGTTATGCACAGTGGCTCAAGACAAAAGGTAGCATATAAAAAGGATAAACACGCAGCATGAGTCAGCAAAAAACCCGGCGCTGGCTTCCGCAGAAATGCGACACCAACAATAAAGATACAAAAAATAAATAAAAAAAAACACTTCGAAGAAAAGAAGTTGCAGAATTTTTGTGTTTCATTTTTTGTATATTATTTTTAGGCAAAAAGAAAAAAAATAAAGAAATTTTTGCTCTATGTCAGCTGGCTCACAAAGATTACAAGATATGCAATTTACGGCTTAATAGGAAATATAAATCCTTTCGTTTTATTACAAGGACTACAACCAAATGTGTTTTTTTTTTGTCTTGTCGAAATCATAAAAGAACTTCCGGCGACATCGGAGCCCTGTAAAAAAATGTATAAACGGCTGTTGCCAGGCACGAGCTGGCAATCAACCCTTTTGTGGCACGAGCTGAGATGATGCGTCTCAAGAGTCTCTAGAGGAGCTGCCGATCGAGAGGTTTGCCTGCCATCCAACCTATCGATAGGCCACATCGAAGTGTGAGGTTGGATGCGGATCTGTTAATGGAATTGACTAATCGCAAATGTGGCGCTGTCTCCCGTTATGCTATTTGTGTTTGTCCAGTTTTTTCACCGGATCCATGATCTATGCATCTATGGATCTACTTATGCTGCTGCCGGATATGCGTCGATCGTGGCATTTCCGCTTTTTCATTTCACTTTTCAAAAAACTGTTTTCCTTTCCTTTTCATTTTATTTCTATTTTTCTTTTTTTTTAACTATCAAATTCGTTATGCATCATTTGGATTTTCCGCGCTGCTTTGCACCTTTTGTCTCGATGCCACGTGCCACATAAAGGTAAAAAAATATATATATATAAATCGAACATTTGTTGGCACAACTGCTGTCGATCTAACCAAAAGTCGCCCCGATCTCCCTGCCCCCGCTGCACCCTACTTTTACTGCTGCGTTTGCTTTGTAATTTGATCGATTTCAAAGTCGAATTCACTTTTTTTGTGTTTTTTTTCCTGTTGGGGATCCTGGGATTCAGATTCACTTTTAACGGATGCTGTTAGACAAAATTCTTATGCAATGTTTGCATAAAGAAGAAGAACAACATCAGCAAAAATAAGATGCAATTGAAAGTTCTTAAAATGAATCGACATTTCTCAGGGCAATTCTCAAAGAGATGTGGGTCAATGTTCCGTCTTGCATATAGTTTCATTCTATTATTATGCATATTATTTCATTTCAATTATATTATTGTTGATTTTTAGCTTTTTCAATGTTATTCATATATTTGGTGTATATATATATTTTTATTGTTTCTTTTTTTTCACAAACATTTGGCGTTCTTGGACTTGGCCATGCAGCTGCTGCACTTTATGATAGAGTTTTTTTTAACAGCTTGCGCTTTTTTTTTTTTTATTTTTTTTGTTTTTTTTTTGTTTTTTTTTTGGTTCTGTTGCTGTCACTTGTTACTGGTTATATAGAGTTGCTAATGCAGCGTGGACAATTAAAGAGCAACACTTGGCACATAGACATTGAGAACGGTAAAATGTGATGTTTTTCTTAATTTTTTTTTTTTTAATTAGTCCGCAAATAAAGTTGCAATGTTAAACTGTCAGCAAACGGCGCCAATGACCCACATTGATGATGGCAGTTTGGCATTGAAAATATTCGGAATCTCACTTCGACTTTCCAGATAAGCAAACTATAATGTGAACATTTGAATACATTAAAAGCACAACCGTTAAATTTACTCTCAAAAAAGTACCGTGACTGGATTTGATGACCGTCTGAGTTCGTTGCACAAGAACAGACTGTCAATATGGAATTTTACTTGACCGTACTTCGTCGCTTGCGTAAAAGAATTCGGAAAAACATACGGAATTGTGAACGAATACAAGGTCAAAGGCTCCATAAATACTGTCGAAAGAGCTCCGTATTTTCGCCAAGTTTAGCGCCGTGCGACCATTAAAGACTTCTATCAAAATTCGGCACGGGAGTTGAAGACTATTCCGGAAAATGCATATAAAAAATGTTTCAGAGACTGGCTCTAATGGGGACTACTTTACTACGTGTATTAGAAATTCAATTAGCGATGGGAAAAAATTGAAGAGTTAATTTATTGAAATTAAAAATTTTTCATTAAAAAAAATCCTTAAATTTAATAAAAATATAATCATAATAAATAGCTTAAATTACCATTACCGTTACACTTACATTTAACTATATATATTAGAAATTTAATGAGAGATACAAAACCTAACAAAAAAAAAGTAATAAATAAATAAATAAATAGATGAAATAAAATAAAAAAAATAATAATTTAGTTGAAGTATTTACTGTATATAGTGGCTTAAAAGTCTGTTCTGTTTAACTCTATTTCAGTTTATTTGTGCACATTTTTTAAGTAAAGCATTATATGTAATCTTTTTCAATTTCTCCAAAAAATATTCAAAAAATTCATTGATTTGCTTAAAATTGATTAATGGGTACATATGTTGTTGAATGTCGTTAATGATTCAATGGCAAATCGATAACCCCTATGAATGAAATGTTCAAGGAAATGATTTCTTTTTTTAGACCCTGTGTTTAAAAAACATGAGGGGTCTATTAACTTTTAACTGTGCAAAGTCGATTTATGTGTAGCAGGCAAATGTAGGCGTACCAGACGAGTGGATTTAGACATATCCGTCTGTCTATCCGTCTATCTGTACGTCTGTCTGTCCTTCCGTCTGTATGAGCACCTAGATTTCGGAAGCAGATCAAGTTTGTTTTAAATTTCGGAGCTACAACATTGTGCTTATAAATTACCGATATCAATTACCGATCGAAATTGACAATCGATAAAACTATACAGCACCGAAAACACTATACTACTCCAAAAATTCATATAGTACCGGAAATACTATTCTGCCCCAAAAATACTAAATACAGGGTCCCTAATGTCGAGGCAGACCCTACTGTTAAACATTTTTTAACCATATAATTGCAAGTTAACTGCTTTCTAAACAAATAGAGGCATTAAACGGAATGTTAAGAACCTGGAGCTTCCGAATAAGCGTAAGTTACAGAGAAAACTGGATATACCCAGTAAACACGCGAAACAGATGCTAATATGTAGTAAGGCTACTGTGACTATATAGAGGGTGTTCACACTTGCTACATGTGCTCCGATAGCTACACGTGCTCAGATAGCAAGTGTGTATACCCTATACATAGTCAATAGTCACTAATTTCATGTGGCAACAGCATATATTATTTTATTGAACTTTTACTCCAGTTTCTTTTTCGGTTATCCATAGTAACGAAACAAATCAAAAAACGTGATTGGGCCGTGTGATGATGGAACTTTTCCTCGATTTCCACACACAAAACGGTGACCAAAAAAAAAAAAAAAAAAAAACAATTCTCAGTTCTCGGTATACGTGTAATGACAGGCAAATAAATGTTAATGCGTCCCCCACAAAATCGAATATGCTAAACGGGGTCCCCCACATAACAACAGGCTTGCACAAAAATTTGTGCGAAATGCAAATGGAGAATTTTTGATGATTTCGAATCGGGGGCTATAGCGGCAATTGTTGCCCCGTAAAGTTAATGGAAAGCCAAAGGAAATTAGATAAGCTTTGTTATTATGAATGTGGGTAGTAAAATATTACCCACATGCGCCCATATCTGCAATATTCCTACTTGTATATACATGTATATATCCCGCGAAATAGTTAACGCCAGCACAAGATGTTAATGGCATCTGTATGAACTGACAAATCGCCTAAGAATCTGCATATATATGGATATATGAATGTGATATGATCTTCTGAGCTGAGCTTCACAGATTCACAACCATATCTATATCCACTTCCACATCCACATCCACATCCACATCTACAGGCACATCGAGAGATCATTACACAGCGGTCAAACGGTCATTGGCCTGCTTCTACTTGAGCTTCGTGTCCAGCGTTTCAAGCTGACTACATGGATGTATCTGTATCTGTATCTGTATTTGTATCTGTATCTTTAACTCTATATGTATCTGCAGATGTATCTGTATCTGTTGGGAGTGCTGCTGGCTGAATGGCACGTAAGCAGCCTCTGTATATATATATATATATATATAGTATATATATATAGTATCTTTCAGCATGTGTTGGCGCAGCTTACGCAAAATTATTTATGAAAACAGCAGCGACAACAACAATAACAAACGACATCCAAAGACTTTGATTCTTCTAGCTGTTGCTATCAATCGATTGGAGTTGGATGAGTGCCACTGCCTATGGAAATTTCAGAAAATTGCGCATCCATTTGCATAGACGACAAGCGACACTGCGACAAAACAGACAGACATCCAGACAGATACACTCGATACATTTAATTGTTCTGCAAAGCAGAATATACAAGCCATCAAAAGCAGATACATTTCAAAGATATAGGATAATGTCTAAGTGCCTGAAGCTGCTGCATTTGCAATATCTCTATGAACCTTGTGGGGCTGGATGTATTATGGATGCTGTTATTGATTTCATAATTTGCCAGTCAATGACCATTAGATAAATGCATAGAGAGACAAACAACACAACACACACACGCACACATACATAGAGAGAGACAACACACACACATACAGAATGCAATGCATAACAAACGCGCCGCATTTTGCATAAAGTCCAGTCCGACTGTGCAGCATTTCATGGCAAATTGCAAACAAATGACAAATCAATCTGTTCGCAATCAAAAAATTGACTTCCCTGTGGCACTGTGTGGCGCTCTGGCTGCTCAGTCTGTCGCTCTGTCTGTCGCCCAGTTGCTCAGTTGCTGCAAAACTTGGCTGCAATTTTTGCTCTGCTGTGTGCGGCGCTGCTGCAGCGATTTTCACCCAATAAGGAAGCGAAACAAGTCACAGCAACAGCAGCAGCAAAAGCAGTAACAGCAACAGCACCAACAACAGCAGCAACTGCAGCAACAGCACCAACAACTGCAACAGCAGCAGCAAAAGCAACAAGAGCAACATCAACAACCAGAAACTGCAGCCAAGCAAAACACTCAAACGTCTGTGGCAGCAGCTGTAGCTTCGGCTTGAGCTGCAGCTGGAACTGAGACTGAGTCCAACATTTCCTCTAAGACTAAGGTAAAGTCTAAGCAGATTCAATCGACACCATATGTATACAGCCAAGACACCAAAGACTCCAGACCTCAGCTTCAAAGACAGAACTCTAACTCAGAAATATAGCTAGAGCTAGATTCAGAGTCAAATCTACAGTCATAGTCAAAATGACTAGAGCTAGAGTTAGAGCTAAAGCTAATCGGAGTCAGAGTTAGAGTCAAATTTAGAGCTAGAATCAAAGTTAGTGCTTGAGATAGAGTCATAGCTAGAGTCAAAGTTAGACTCAGGGTTAGACTGAGAGTCAGAGTCAAATCTAGGCTCAAATTCTGAATTTAGAGCTAGAGCTAATCGGAGTCAAAAACAGAATCAGACTCAGACTCACAGTCAAAATCAGAGTCACAGTCAGTGTTAGACTTAGAGTCAGTATATACAGCTAGAGTTAGAGTTTGATTTAGAGACAGAGTGAGTCTCAGAGCCAGACTTAGACTCCATGTTAGAATCAGAGTCAGAGTCTAGAGCTAGAGCAAGAGTCGGCTAGACTCAGAGTAAAGAGTTATAGACTAACTTCTTCTGGAGCCGCAGCTTCGATTCGAGCATCAGAGCTAGAGAGTTAAGTCGAGAGCTGAAGCTCCAGCTTTGAGCTCTCTTTTGGACATGGCTGCTGCTGCTGGCGCAGACCAGATCGGGCGGGAACCAGTTGCCACAGCCAGAGCTGCTAGCTGACTCGTTGCTACTGCGGCGGCGACGTCGTCGGAGTCGTTGTCGTTGAAGGCGGGATGGTGGGGCGGAGGGGCTATTTCTTGCTTGGAAGTAAAAATAACCTCAGCTAAGTTCACTGGGGCGAGGTTGAATGAACTCCATGGTAATGTGTAGCTACAAAAAAAAAAAAAAAAAAAAAAAATGAAAAGAAAAAACTCCCATAGAAAAATAAAGAAGAAAAATGTTACATTTTGTTGCCGTGTGTCGCTCAGTTGCTGCTGCTGCAGCATGCTACTTGTTGCAGTTGCACAGTTACGTGTGCACAGAGTGAGAGAGAGAGGGAGAGGGAGAGGGAGAGAGAGAGTGAGAGAGATCGCGTGGGCAGCCCGGATATATCAATGAAGTGCCCTTTGCTAATTCAATCTGTAAACTCTGGTTTCCATTTCTCTCAATTAAACATTTTGCGAAAAAAATAACAAAAAATTGTCGCTGAATTGGAGACGGGCAGACAGACGGACATCAGACAGACCATAGCCAACTGCAACTGTAGACACACAGATGACATACAATTAACTTATCGCAAAAAATAGTTTCCGGAAACTGACTACCCACACACAAAAACCAACAAAAAATAAAAGAAAACGACACTAAGAAAAGCATCGCATTGCACTTTATTCAACGACTATGTGCAAGTACAAACGACTAAGTAGTATAAAGACTGACACTGCCAAAAGGGGGCAGCGGCAGAGAGACAGAGACAGAGACAGAGACAGGGGCAGACGCAGAGACAGAAGCAAAGACAGAGACAGAAACAGAGGCTGAGACATCGGCAGTAAGGGGTTTAATATGTTTGTTGACATCCAATTAGAGCGATTTCCTTCCTCATTAACAAACACTGGCGCTCCAAGCTGTGGAAAGCCAAACCAAACAATAACAACAACAACTACAACAACAAGAACAGCAGCAACAACATCAACAGCAGCAACTGCAGCAGCAACAGACGTTGACGTTGTGAAATTTAACTCAAGCGTCAACGAAATTATAGCAAACACACACACGTACACACACAAATATATACATACACACATATAGACTAGATGCACACACAAACACACACACACACACACAAAGGGAAAAATCAGAGCTGAGCACGACAAACAATTAGAGCTGATGTGGACATTGTTAGTGATGGATGCATTTTCATAGACATGCCATCATACGAGACCAAAGCTTTGGCCTGTCCACGCCACCTCAAACACACACACACACATGCCAAACACACACATGCCTCACATACACATGCTACACTCAGTTGCAATTAGAGTACAATAAACCCAGTTTACACATATAAAATGAGTAGTAGTAGTTGTAGTAGTAGCAGAAGTAGCAGTAGTAGAAGTAGTAGAAGTAGTAGTAGTAGTAGTAGTAGTAGTACTACTT
>JBANCZ010004126.1:0-10872 GCA_037040025.1 Sphaerogastrella javana | reverse complement strand
TGTTTTGTTTTATTGGAGCACAGATAAGACAATTTGCGGAGAACACGTCAGGCTTGATCGAATGCTAGACGAAGACTAATGAAAATTTAAATAAATTGTTAACATTTGCCTAATTTAATAGAGCCTAAATTATGAGCACATTATGTTACTTAACATTGTTTTCTCTTCTCTATTCTATGCTGATTTTTTAAGTTGTTACTCTGCTATCCAATGCTTTTCAAACCGTCACTCTAGGCTGTTTGTTAAGTGCGTTTTATTCTCAACATAATTTGGCTTTCAGCCGAATTTATTGATGTTTTAGTTGCTCCTTTTGATGCTCTTCAGCTGCATAAATTTGATAAGTTTTCATTGCATTTTTCTCTTTGAAAAAAAACTGCAATTGAAGTTGTTACTTTTATGGTAGCATCGGGAATGTAAGTCATTGGGAGTTTTTCTTTCTCTGTTTCTCTTTCAGTTTCAGCTTTTTGTTGCTTTTGCTGCTGCTGTTGCTGCCTTTAGTTTATTGGGCTAACCCTTTGGCATGGCCCACTCATTAATTTGCCAGTGACAAGGAGTAAGAAGGAGAGAGGGAGGGAGGATGAGTGGTAGCTCGTGTTGGCTCGTTTTGCAGTGCCATTTGAACCACATGATGTTGTAAATTGCGACAGCTCAATTATGTCAGAAATTTACTGGGCTCTGGCAGCATAGCATAGCCATAAATGGTGTAAACTGCAGACAGAGGCAGGAAGAGTTGGAATGGGATTGAAAACAGGAGCAGCAACAGTAGCAACAGCAGCAGTGGGAACAGTAACAGCAGCAGCGGCAGCAGCATGATTGCTGCCCTGGCCTAGTGGCATCTGCAGCAGTCGGTAGAGAGACGGCAAGAAAATTAAAAGGCATTGGCAATTGAGAATACACAAAGGGTTAAATGGCTTAAACGATATATGCTAGTGGTGTGGGCGTGGCAAGTGGCCAATAAAAAATGTAAGTAATGTAAAGGGGGAAGCAGGGGAGGGAGTTTGGAATAGCTGGAACAACCGACAGCGAACGTGCTGCATTCGCTGGGGCAATAAATTGATTGTGCCACACAGCAGCAAACAAGCGATGGAAAATGCGCGAAGAACAGCGCGCACAAAACACAATGCAACATGCAAAGGGAAAGCCAAAAAGAAACAAGAAACAAAGAGATTCGAAGAAAAAGCAAAAGATAATTGAAAAAGCCAACAAAAAGCCAACAAATAAGCAGCAAAAGCAATTGAAGTGGAAAATCCCAAACTCCTATACAAAAATGGAAAAAAAAAACGCACACACACTCGCTCGCACACTCACACACACACAAATCTCAGTTGCAATGCGGCCCACGTGGCGTATGAGTGACGCTAATTTATGTTCTAGCTGTCCAGGCGAGGCGGCAGCAACAACGCTTGCAACTGCCACACCAAGTTCTAATCAGCTGAATGCAATACACTTTCGAGTGGGGCAACTGGAACCACATTGTTGCCACTCATCGTATGCTGAATGAGAAGAACCAGTTATTGCCATCACTCTTTCCCGTTCTCTCTCTCTCTCTTCCAATCACATCTTGCTCTGGCAGTCGCTCTATAAGTTGTTCACCTTCAACGTCCTTTCAGAGACGGGCCGACCAATCACTTCAAGTACATGCCACACACATAAATCCAAGAAACCACAAAATTTACAACATTAAGAGGGAGTGCATGAGACAACGATACCCTTTACTTAACTTGGATTAAACATAAATTGATTATAAATCTCAACAAGAATTAAATTTTTATGCATTTTGAAGGACAAGATTTAGATGTAGATATATAAATTTTATATATATATATATAATATATATAATAATTTTAAATATTTATATAAATATTCCATCTGCATATTGGCCCTGAATATACAGGGTATTTTATGCACGAATACAATGCATTCTTGCAAACCAGTTGGAGCTAAAGTCAGCGTCCTCATGCAGCGGCAATTACAATTCAATTAATGCGCTTAGTGTAAAGCAGGCAAGTTTTTTTTTGCAGTGTATTAAACACATGATAAGCAAAGGCAGAAGCAGAGGAAGAAACAGAGGCAGAAGCAGAGAAAGAATCATAAGCAGAAGCAGAGCAAAGGCAATGGAAATGAAAATGCAGAGTCCAAGAATTCTTTTCTCTGCTGCTGCTGCGTTTAATCGCCGACACAAAAGTTAAACGACCGCGCAAGTTGCGCCAAGATGATGATAATGATGAGGCGATGATGATGATGATGATGTTGGTAATGTTAACGATAGCATAAAGGGGTATTTGGGGTTAGGGAATGGCGCGTTTGGGGGGTATTTTGGGCGGCGACATGCCTCCTCGTAATCAGCTCATGTGTGAGCGTAGCGCTAAGACGACGTCGTAAAGCCAAGAAAATGGCAGCGTCAGGCCCTTAACTTCCACTTCACATGCATCCTTATGACTATATGTGGTTCTTATTTCTGTTTCTGTGGTTGTTGTTGTTGTTAGTGTGGTTCTGCTGCTGTTGCACGTCATGGGTGTCGTTTTTCAGCCTTCAAATGGGGCTTCATTGTGTGGGTGCTGCTGATAAGCACACAATCGTAGCAGTGAGAGAGGACGCAGAAGTACAGGGTATGAGCATGTTGGGTGGTGCATTCAACTAACTGTAATGCGACCATCAAGTCTCTCTCTCTCCTACTCACTCTCTCACTGTCTTTCTCTTTCTCTAGAAACAATGCCTTGCATTGTATTGCATTTCATTTAATTAAAGCAAAATTGCAAAATCGAGTAGACTTGCCTGCCTTACCTTGACGCTTATCGGCTTTAAAATTAAACAAAAAGGTAATTTAATAAATTTCCCATAAAATATACATACACAATATGCCATATAACATCATCTACAGAGCATTGTTTATATATTCGAGCTCATTCTTTGAATTTCATTGTAGTCGTAGCCCACCCAAAAAGTTATCTCATTTGTCAGCTCTTTATAGTATTAATGACAGTTATATAATCTACATATGTTTGCTGTCTAATTCAAATGCTAATCAGTATGACTAAGCAAATATAAATCTAAAATAATTTATCTATTATTTTTAGCTCTAGCATTGATATGATAAACTCAGACCCAAAATGTGGATTTATACGATGAGCGTAAAGTGACTAAAGATACGAATAAAATGTTGCTAAAAATATTTAGAAATATATGCTTATGATATAATAAATTGTAATATATATTGACCATATATATATAGATCAACTTGCTCCCCAATATTCTTATATTCTTATCCTTTCCCATTGAATTTCATACTTCATTTAATTGATCCCATTTCCATTTTATATACTTGTGGTTCCATATAAGCCCTGCTGATTGACCATGGTCTGCATGCACTTTTATAACCACAATTGCTGCCCATACACCCACACTCACTCAGACTCACACTCAAACTTACACTCACACTCACACTCACACTCACACATGCAAGCATACAATTGGGAATCAACGATTTTTAGAATCCAAAGCACAAACTTCCGGTTTCGGTTTCATTCAATTTGCGTGCACTTTATATGGAAATTGAAAAATCAAGTTGATGCTGTACGAGAGAGCGAGAATGAAAGAGAGAGAAAGAGTAAGAGAGGGGTAAACATAGCGTATTAAATGCAAAAATGCCCTCGACTAAAGTCTATATAAACATGATTGAGTCATCAGAATACAAGCGTGAGAACGAGCACAAAAATGAATGAAACAAGCAAAAACGAAAAAAGAAGAAGCAAAACGGAAACTAAAACTAAAGCAACTGAACAAAAAGATATAAAAATCAAACTTTAAAAAGAGACAAATAACACGCACAAGTGTTTAATAGCTGCAGGAGGAGCATCAAACAGTTGAATGTTGAAGAGGGGCAAGGAAAGAAAGAGGGGTAGCAGCTGTTGCTTTCCAGCAAACATGTGTGAAATTTCATACAAAATGTGGGGGAGCAGCAAGCACTGAATTTATATTTCCATTTCAATTTGCATAAAAGAGTGAAACACACACACACACACACAAGAAACAACGGAAATCATTTGCATACTAAAACAGAAAAAGGGGGAAAGGGGGGACAACTGAGTGGAATTGTCTTCGGAGATGGGGTTGACTCTACAAACCGGACAGTTGCAGCTTCCGGTTTGTTGCTAAAGTGACAAAACCATGTCTCAAGTGTTTTAATTGCCCAGAAATATATATATATATATATATATACATAAATATATATAGTTAAATTTCTTCAAGTTTTGGTCCAAAAACTCATTTTGTGCTCTTAACTTGTTTGGCTCTTCAAGGCAAATTCAATAATGGAAAGTGTACAACTTGGGCAACACTACAAGATTTTTGCATAATTAGACAATTAGCCTGGCCAAAATTGTTGGCCACTTCCACTCGCCTCGCTCCCTTCCCCAAAAAAACCCCAACTATTTCGGCTATTTGATAAATGAACTTTGATGTGCGGCAAGGGCACTCCAAGGCAACAGCTCGCTCCAATGTTCCAATGCTCGAATGCTCCAATGGCTCGACCCACTTCAGCCCTACTTCACCCCACTCTAACCTACTCCAACCCACTCCATTCGACTTTACTCCACTTTGGCTATTAACTCGACTTATTTGTTTATTTTACTCTTGGCTGCAACTTTACAGCTCATAAAAATGCATCCTACTCTTCCTCTCTTCTACAATTCACTCTATGCCACTTCCTCTCCCTTCCCTTTCGAACCACAAATCTTTTTGTGCATCTTCTTTTTTTGGTAGAATGGGTAAAAACTGTTTTAGAAACTGAAACCGAGGTTGTAACTTTGCTTTGCTCTTTGCCTCTTGTAGTTTGTTTAAATACACTGCAAAAAATAAAAGAAAGAACTGAGCAAAGAGAGATAGAGAGAGAGAGGGAGAACGACGCATGATATAGAGCGGAAATAAGATAAAATTATGCACAGTAAATTGCGCAAAAAAATATAAGTAGAAATTCCAACTGAAGAAGTAACGCACACCAAAAATCAACATAAATTTTGCACTCAACTCAAATTATTTACATTTCTCTGCGATTCTATTATGCCATAATGCAAAGCTTCTGTTAGACACTTTGTAAAAGACTTGAAAAAATAGTACAAATGAGATTTATACAAGATTGTCATGCACATAAAGGGTCTTTGAACAAGGACGGGTCGATGTTGAAATTGAATTAAACAAGAAGAATTAACTTCGATTCGCTCCATTGGAAATACGCGCTCTCTTTGAAAGACTCTCTCTATTTGAAAGACCCGCTCTATTTGAAAGACCCTTTACATTCATAGAATATCAAATATTATAGGAGCGTATGCCTATGTACAGCAAGACTGAGCCCACAGAGATAGATAGAGTGGGATATAGAGAGTATAGGCAAAAATAAATAACACTCAAGTTTCGAGCTCTGAAATTTATTAACTGCAAATGTTATTATTGTTGTTGTTGTTGTAGTTGTTGCTTTTGTTGTATATGTGTTGACTGTACAACGATGCTTGGGGTCAGTTCGTTGAGTTTGTTCGTTTAGTTTCGTTGAGTTTAGCTTAGCTTTTGAACGGCAAATGTTGCACCATTAAAATTTTATTGTATTCATATAAGGAATTTCCAAGAATTTGTTGCCTTTCGCCTTGCTTTTGATTAATGAAGTTGTCTGATTGTGTATAAAGAAAGAGAGAGAGAGAGAGGGAGTAAGAGAGAGATAGAGACAACGATAGATGATTTCAATTCAGTATATTGCTTAGGGATATTTATATGGCTAGATATATATCATATATGATTGTGTATGTATGCGTATAAGACTTGATTAAGTTGCGGTCAAATCTACTCTATTATTGACTCATTAGGCAGCTGCAGGGGGTTTTAAGCACTGTGAGAAATTTCGTATGAGCTGTTTCGGATACATCTACTTTGGAAAAAATTAATAAAAAATTTGTTAATAAATTTTTGAATAGTTAAATTTAGTATTTATTAAGTTAATTTTGAACGCTTGTAAAAACAGCAATGCACTATCAATTAAGACTCTCTCTCAGCACGCATATTAATTTCCAATTATAATTTGTTTAACCAGCTTAAATTTTCACAAGCGAAAAATCTCATTAGTTGTGCTTTGCTGCTGCCCCCAGTCTAAATATCTACACATGCATGCAAAAGCGTGAAACACAGTGCTTGTCAAACTGCACATGCAAATAACCCAAAACTTTGCCACACAAAAACCGCAAACATAGAGAAGGGAAGAATGGGTGAGACTGGGAGAAAGAGAGAGATGAGAGATAGACACACATACACGTACAATTACATGGACACTTAAATCCACACACACACACAACCAAACATTTGGACACAAATACACACGCACACACACACAGTTGTACATACATTAAGCATATTGATTTAAGTGCATGAATTATGAGTGTGGTTTAGCATTTTGGCGTTGCCACACACACACACACGCACAGTGTTCAAAAGCTTCTGTAAATCCGGCAACGCTGCCCAAATATTTATTTAACTTGGCTTTTTCCTGGGCCCAAAGAGACACAAGCTAGAGAGACGGCCAAGTTTTAATGGCCAGTTGAGCGCACTTAATCCACATCATTAGCAAATGGCGAATGCAGCCAGGTATACGTATGTGTGTGTATGCGAGTGTGTGTGTGTGTGTTGTCACATCGATGTTGCATCGAGGGATGGGTAGGCAGAACAGAGGCGTGGCTTTGCCATATAGCCCAGGGGTAAGTCAAGTTTCATTAGTGTCTCGATATGCAGGGGACTAAGAGCTTCTCGCATGCGAGTCAATTACTATATGATATTGCACCAACAGCAGCAGCTGCTCTATATATATATATATGTGTGTGTGTGTGTGTTTGCTCCAATTTCCAGTTATTTGTAGATATTGGGGTTTATTGATTTTATGAGCAAACATTTTGTAAATGTTTTCATTATGCGAGCCAACTTTGATTACGGTTTTCCAGCTTAATAAACTTTTGTCGCATTTATTATTTAAATGTTTCTCCCTATGCACGT
The DNA here is from genome assembly GCA_037040025.1 of Sphaerogastrella javana. NCBI lineage: Eukaryota > Metazoa > Arthropoda > Insecta > Diptera > Drosophilidae > Sphaerogastrella > Sphaerogastrella javana. The sequence continues at coordinate 3,846 of JBANCZ010004126.1, read as the reverse complement.
ACATACACACATACATATGTATGTGTGTGAGTGTGTATGTGTGTATCATAACATATGCATATAAATGTATATGTGTATGTATGTGTGTCTTTTTGTGTATAAGTATTTTGTGGCTACGAAATTGGGGCAACTTTTTGGTCCGAGGGCGCATCACTTCAAAAGTCAATTAAGTTGGACTCAGTCCAAAAGGCATTCATTCCCCCTCGTCGCCCTCTCTGCCCACTCATCCCCCTCTACCCACTCTGGCCAAGTGTCAATATCTCTAAGTGTGTGTGTGTGTCACGCCTTCTTTCCCCCGTCCGCCTACTTGATCCTAAATGGTCTGGTGCTTGGTTTTCATCTGAGCTCTCGGTTTTTGGTTCTTTAATCCATTTCGATTTGCAATAAATTCATTTTGTTTATTCACATTTCGTATGCTTAGCATTAGAGCCAGCATCAAGTTTGAATGCTCTGTAGACTTGTAGTTTAGTTTACAGGGTATTTTGGTTTGAAATGTATACAAGTATTACGATTAATATATTATATAAAAAATTATAAAAATAAAAGATTTTTTACATGAAATAAACCAGAAATACTGCGACATTCGTTTGTAAGATTTTCTTATTTCTTCGTCTTCTTTTTCTACGTCTTCTTTTTCTTCGTCTTCTTTTTCTTCTTTATTTGGCTATTCAATCGAGATTGAATGAGCTCAACTAATGCAGTTCAATGTGATCATAGCGAATGATGGAAGTAGTGGAAGATCAATAATTCATAATGAGCGCAATGGAGAAAGAGTACAGAGAATAAAAATGTGCAAAGTTGAGAGCGAATGGCGTGGGTGGAAGGATTGAGGAAAAGAGAGTATGTGGAAATGAAAGTAAGACTAGAGATTGAATAAAGAGTTGTAAATAGAAAGACAAAGACTGGGTAAACCTATGTATGTATGTGTATGAGCTCTAAAAGTATAAGAATGAAAAGGGAATTACGTAAAAGAGATTTTGTAAGGGGGAAAAAAATGTAAATTATTACATTTTATTAGAATTAAATAATAATAATAAAATTTGTACGCAGTGTGAATGCATTATAAATATTGTCATAAATTCCAATTGATCTGCTTTACTACTTACTTTAAGCAGTAGCTCTAAGTCGTATATACCTTATCTTATGCCTGTTGCCTTTGTCGTTTTTGTTGGGTAGGCGTGGCAAGTGTAGATTTCGACACACGTCGTTTTCCATTAAATTTGCCTGCAAAGATAAACGAAAAATGTCGAGCAAAAGCAAAACTTTATTTTTCTTTTTGTTTTTTTTTGTTCTTTCTACTTTTCAACCCGAAACTCGAAACTCACGTGAGATTTGGCTATCCGAATGAATGCGGAGTGAGAGTCACAAGCTGTGGCTTTCCTTGTGGCAAGGTGGGCAGGTGGATAGGTGGGTACAAATTCGCCAACATCCATGCATATTTAAATAGACTTATGGTGTGTACACACACGCACACACCCACACGTACACATATGCACACACACGCAACTGTCAGACATTGGACCAAGTGGCGTATGCGTAATGCGGAATTTTGTGCCCAAAGGACCAGCAATATTTTGCTCTCTCTCTCTCTTTGCCTTTGCTTTCGTGCTGTTGCACATTGAAGATAAAAAGCAAAAGTTAAAACCAATTCGCACGCAATTTTTACACACTGTTGTTTGCCAGTTGTTGTTGTTTCAGTTGTTGTTCTATTGCTACTGCTGGTCACCCGGGAGCTACTACAAGTCGAGTGCGTGTCGAGTTCTCAGTCTCTGACTCTGTGTGTGCGTTGCTGCTACCTGATCTCTCTGCCCCACCTGAGCCTAAACAAATGCAACACTTTGTTTTAACAGGCGAGGCATGACTACAGTAACGTATATATGTATATGTATATGTTTACCTACTCCTCTATACATTTATTTACTGTCGTTGAGTATAAAGGGAAGCCGACGTCGCTGTCGCAGTCGCTGCCTCAGTCGAGGCTGCTCAGGTGCGGTCTAGCGGTTTTCTGCGCTTTGGTTTCTTCATTTTTTGTTGTGTTTATTCATTTTTTTTTTGGGCCCGCGGGGCGCGTTTCAAATGCAAAGTAGCTCAGACTAGAAAATAGCTTTAAAGGCAGCGAAAAAGAAACAAAAACAATAGAAAGAGAAGGAGAAAGAGAGATAGAGAAAACATTGAAAAAAGGTTGCATAATTGAAAGAAAACTTTGAGACACTGATTGTGATTAGGGTGTTCTGATCATACGGCTCTCGGGGCGTAGGGTTTCGGTAGGCCATGGCAGGGGTCAAGGGTCGGGCCTTCACTGTTTGCTTCTGCTTCTGCTGACGAAAAGATTAATGACTTTCAAGCGGTTCGTGCGTGTAAATATGTGTTGTGTTTGCGAGCGCGTGTGTGTGTGTATGTGTGTGTGTTTAGGCCCTTTGTGGCACTTGTACTTGTGGTTTGGGCCAAGTTGTGGCCTAACACTTGGTAAATCATTTTCAAGTCATTGCGCATTTAAATTAAAATTTTATTCAAGGTACAAAACGCTCTCAGAAATTTATAACTGAATTTTAGATTTGTATACTAAATGTTGTAGAAATTTATTAAATATTTAAAAAAGCAACTAAAAACGCCTGAAAAAAATTCCCATAAAATAAATAATATTAATAGTTCATATTATAATATAATAATATAATTAATTAATTAGTTGAATTAATAATTAATAGAAATTAATTTTGTATACAGTTGCACAAATTCCTCTACGAAAAAGTATAAATAATCAGAAAGTTAATAATAAATAATTTATAATTAAAATTAAAGGAATAATAAATAAATTAACAACAGTATAAATAATCTCCATCTCCATTTCAAATTGGTTCACAACTGAACTAGTTCACAATAGATACGCTGATGCAGCATACCAATTGGAATCAAAGTACTATATTTAGTTTTTCATTCATTCGACATTTTTATGGCTGCACTTACGCACTTGCAATAAAACCCCCCACTCTCAATGCGAGAACCCGCATAATACAGTGGAACGTATATAAAAAAGAAGAACCCTAACCTAACCCAGGGTATAAACATATAAACATGCGAATACTATAGGATACGTATGTTATGTTTCGGCATAGGGTTTACGCTACTTAGGGCCATGGCTTTTTATTGCTCAGCCACAATCAAATGGCCATTGTCCATTTTGACCCCAGCCACGCCCCTCCCCCCCAGAACAACGGCCACAGCGCACGGCTAAAAATTCAACGCAATTCAGTAGAGTTCGCCTAATCAAATTTGCAGAATTTCGCTTCCTGCAGCTGCCTAGCATCAGCTCCAGCTCCAGCATCAGCATCAGCTTCAGCCTCTGCCTCCGCTTCCTCCTAACGTCCCCTCCTCCTCATCGTTCTGCTCCTCCACCACAACCTCCTCCTCTACCCCCTCCTACTCTTTCTACTCTTCGTACTCCTCTTCATCCTCCTCCACCTCAGCTAGGGTTACATTTACAGTTACAGCTGCTCCAGTTTAGTGCTATCTTTGTCTAACAAACACCTGGGAATAGCATTGCACGTTTCGCAATGTTTGTTGTTCTCTTTTGTGTTTCTATTCCCAAGCTTTTAATAACTGAACAAGCCGCTCATTAATAATTTAAAATAGAGCAAAAAAATATTAGAAATTAAAAAAAAAATAAATGTGTGCGCTCTTCTTTTTTTCGGACGGTTATTGTTGTTTCTTTGGTTTGCTTTGGTTTGCTTTGCTGCGCTCTGCTGCTTCGTCGCTTTGCTCTGCTTTAGCGAGTCCCAACATCGACGTTGGCCTAGTGGCGCGTGGTCGTGTGGTGAATTTCGTTTGCGTGTGTGTGGTGTGGATGCC
>JBANCZ010004125.1:0-10880 GCA_037040025.1 Sphaerogastrella javana | reverse complement strand
CTCTCTCTCTCTCTCTCTCTCTCTCTCTCTCTCTCTCTCTCTCTCTCTCTTGCTCTCTTTTGCTCTCTCTTTTGGTTTTTTATTATTGCTGTTGTTCTAATACGTTGGCGCGCGTATTGATAAGCTTAGGGTACTTGTTGATATTGTTATTGCTAGCTGCTAATTTAATTATTTTGTTTATTTATGTTTTTATATATATGTTTTTTTTTTTTTTTTTTGATATCAAGTACAGCTGAGCGTACGCAAATAAATAAGCCTATAAGTGGGTCTGAAACGGTAGCAATTTTGCATACATACAACCTATACTACGGCAATATTAAATGGTCTATTGGAACTGTCTATACGACAAATTTTTATCTTTATCTAGCTATACGAAATTGCCGGCTTTATAAACGGCACTTTGATTCATTTATTACCTGGAATGCGAGCTATTTTCGATTGATAAATTTATTTGGCTTTATAACAGGGTTATTTTTGTGTGTTTTTTTGGTGAAAACTTTTGATAATTTACCGGAAAGGAAGCGTATTATTCATAGTTATTGATTTTCTCTGTTATGTAACATCGAATGTCTTGTTATAAAGTCAATTAGATGAAACAACACCCTCTAACAGGTGTTTTTACACCTTTAATTAGTCTAATAGTTGTAGACCTTATAGAGACAATTATTTCATCTGCTATCAGTGCCAAGGCATTTGGGTATCTATGGGCCCAACCCCGCCCACCTGCACCACTGCTTTATTGGCCACACACGCGCCCACCTACGCCCCAAACACATCACATGGCAATTTGATTTGTTGTCACAATGCCAAAAATATATATATATATATATATGGAAATACAAGAATTTCACTTTTCCTTAGAGCAAAACAGAAACGGAAAACTGGTGACGGGAAAATTTCATTATCTGCCAGATCAGAGTCTGCCTCTCTTTCTAATTTAATGTTGGCCATGGCCATCAGCCAAATGTCTAGTGGAGGCCATGAATGGCCAGCCACACGCATCGATCCTCTAATATTATTCATGTGACATTTTGTTACCAAGAATAAACATTCATATGGCCAACGATCATGTGTTTTGGCCAATCATTACTGGCCAGTGCAAGGAGAAATGAAGGTTCCCCAGAGAGTATAGGCCTACGGGCAGCTAGTTATGTCACTGAACCACCTTGAATGACACTCCAAACTTCTTGAAGATGTTCCTTTTAAACCCAAACATAATTTCGTTTTTTTTTTGCGGTGCCTCCACGCGCAAAAAGAAAACAAAACAAAAAGAAAGAAAATAATAAAACAGAAGAGCAGAAAAAACATTAAATTCGCTGAAATATTTTTCGTGTGTTTTATTTATAAACCATGGTATATACGGACTTGTTTTTCTAGTTCAGCCTGATAAGCCTGATCATCATCAGCAGCAGTAGCAGTAGCAAGATCATCATCATCGTTCATTATTATAATTACTGTCTGCCTGTGCACACACACACACACACATACACACACACGCCCCTCCTCTGTCTTCCCAACAGAACTGTTGCCATAGCTATTACCATTCCCCACCGATCGTGCAAAGATCGAGACACTCTATAGTAGCAACAAAATAAAACGCGTTCGCTAATGAGTTGAATTTATTTTGAATTTACGTCAATTGGTTTACCGATCAATTTTGAAAAATCATCCTGAACCGTATAATATTGAACATTTATATATGTATTCTATATAATATTATAATATTACAGCGGTTGGCAATAATCAATCAGCTGACCAACGAGCCCCTTTGCCATTTCGCCATCTCAGTGGAAAATACCTTCTAAATATAGAACTTTTAGTTAATAGTACTAACATAGAACCGGATCTAACTATTGGCTAGCAGTAATTAGTATAAATAGACAGAAGAAGCGCAGAAACTATGCATTCATTATGCAATTGGGGACTATAAATAACATCAATCAGCACAGATCATCGGTATCATGCGATTTATTTTTAAAACAAAATCGAATCTACAAAATGCATTTATTAAATTAGATTAATCTAAGCCTTAATATGGCAATTAAATTTAAGTGTTTACGTACGTATTATACCAAGAACAAAGAAAGTCGTTGGACGCATAAACAATATAAATTCCCTTCAAAATATTACCCCTATATCATTATACATGTACAGTTTCAGCTGTTCCGTTAACTGCTTATCAGCAGGTAGCTCTTCAGCTACATAAGGATAATTTGTGTATTGATTATCATTGAGCAGATCAAGAACCGGATTTCTAGAACCCATTCGGTCTTAGGCCTTTTGTTTGGTCTTATCGGATTAGGTTTGATTTGACTATATTTTTGGCTTTAGCACTCGTAGTGTATGTGAAATCACACCACTCCGTGCGATTGGAAATGATAATCAGACCTTGGCAACGCGCACGCTGGAATGGAGGCCTGATTTCTTGCTTTCTTTATAATTCAAGATCAGTGCGTCAAGGCGTCAAGGCGTCGAGGCGTCGGTGCGTCGAGGCATTCCATAAAGTTTATATGATTTTTTTGTTGTTCCTTTTGATTTTTGTTGGTTTTCCAATTTTAGTCGAGCTATTTATTTGCTTGTTTTTTTGTGCTGGGGGAATCTTGATTATTGGAGGCAGTGCAGAGAGGTTAAAGTGAGATTATGGATTTATTTGCTTGTTTACGCCAATTCGAAATTTGTGGACGCGCCTCCGACACTTTCACATATATTGATAAGCGCTCTAGCTACGCCCTGTGCCCATACCGTATTGAAAAAACCAAAAACCATGCACTAAAATTAAATCATTGCTCGAAATATTGTTTTTTTTATTAGACATTATTAAACTAAGATTACCAATTCTAACCTATGGCACCCACATCACATGGTTGCCACACGCGCCTTCAGCTCCGACAATTGACCAGCCACGGGTTTTGGCAAATGTTCGCCCACCTGCGCCTCGAAGTACTGCTCGATCTCAGACACCTCCTGCGACCAGAACTCCTTGGACAACTGAAACAGCTCTTGCATGTCGACTTCATCCTCGAGACCTACCGTATTCAGCGCATCCTTGGTGGGCAGACGACCAATGGGGCAGTCTTCGTAGGAATTCTCGCCCTGTACACGCCGGAAAATCCAGTCCAGCACACGTGAGTTATCACCATAGCCAGGCCAAAGGAATTTGCCATCGGAGCTCTTGCGGAACCAGTTCACATGGAAGATCTTGGGCACCTGGCCACTCTGTTCCATGCTCAGCCAGTGCGCTAGGTAGTCCCCAAAGTTATAACCGAAGAAGGGACGCATGGCGAACGGGTCGTGCATGATCACCTTGGATTTATGTTCAGCTGCAGCAGTGGCCTCACTGCGCATGGCGGCGCCAATGAAGACACCATGCGCCCAGTTGCGCGCCTCATAAACCAGGGGAACACCGGCTGGACGACGACCACCGAAAAGTATGGCAGAGATGGGTACACCGGCGCTATCCTCCCAGGCAGGATCAATGATCGGACATTGAGAGGCGGGCGTACAGAACCGAGAATTAGGATGGGCAGCTGGTTTGCCGGAGTCTTTGGTCCAGGGGTTACCCAGCCAATCGGTGACGGTAACATCCTTCAGGTGGGCATCTTCCATGCCCTCCCAGTAGACACCGCCGTCCGAGGTGGACGCCACATTGGTGAACACAGTGTTGCGGAAGATGGTATCCATGGCAATGGGATTCGTGGCACGTGAGGTACCTGGTGCGACGCCAAAGAACCCATTCTCCGGATTGATAGCTCGCAGAACACCCTGCGCATCGAATTTCATCCAGGCAATGTCATCACCCACACACTCCACCTTGTAACCGGGCAGTGTGGGCTTCATCATGGCTAGGTTCGTCTTGCCACAAGCGGATGGAAAAGCAGCAGCCACGTAGATTTTCTTGCCCTGCGGGTTGGTTATCCCAAGAATGAGCATGTGCTCGGCCAGCCAGCCCTCCCGCTTGGCGATAGTACTGCCAATGCGCAGGGCAAAGCACTTCTTGCCAAGCAAAGAGTTTCCACCATAGCCAGAGCCATAGGAGACGATTTCATTTTCAGCCGGTTTATGTAGTATAATGGTGCGTTCGGGATCACAGGGCCAGGAAGCCTGTGCCTGTACACCACTAGCAGGAGTGCCCACAGAGTGCAGGCACTTGACGAACTGACCATCGCCCTGCTGCAGTACTTGCAGCACAGGGACACCTGCACGCGTCATGATCTTCATGGACTCCACCACGTACGGCGAGTCAGTCACTTCAATGCCAATCTTGGATAATGGAGAGGCAACTGGGCCCATGCTGAAGGGTATTACGTACATGGTGCGACCCTTCATACAGCCGGGGAATCGCTGCCCAATAGCTGCCTTCAGGTCCGTCTCGGATATCCAGTTGCCCAGAGTGCCAGGCGTTGCTTTAGGCGTCACGGGCACTGTTTGCTCCTTGTGATCCGTGCATATGAAGGTTTTGGACTCGACGCGTGCAACATCAGCCGGATTGGTGCGTGCCAACCAACAGTTCTCATATTTGGGTAGCGGCACTATGGTGCCTTGCCTCATCATCAGACCCTGCAGCAACTTGCTCTCCGTCGCGCTGCCATCACAGATGTGTACATTGTCCGGCTGGCAGAGGTTTACACACTTCTCCACATAATCCTTGACAGCGGGAGTCAGCGTCTTCGCATCGCCATACTGCACGGACAGCGCTCGACAAACTAAACGAAAGTTGTAGCTTTTGGGCGGCGAAACTATGCTGTAGGGTAAAGAAATCAAAAAGATGCGAGAAATTAATCAGGGCGAGAAAATGATGCAATAACAAGACAATCTAAAATTATCAGGTGTCAGCTGTATCAAAGCCAATGAGAGTCGAGCTTTGATCGTTCAAATCACTAAAGAGATTCAAGGAAGGCAGAAGGAGACCTGTATGTTAGATCATTGTAGTTATACTAAATTAATGATTAACTAAATCCATTGGAGTGAAAATGTGCCTTTTATCATATTCCATATTATCATCTACCTGTATACGCAACCTCAACGGCGTCGCGACTAATGCTGCTTGGGCACAACTGTACCGAACACAATTAGCATTCTAAGTATGTTGTCGCTGGAGAAAAAGAGTTCGATGCCGATGTCGGTGTCGGTGTCGGTGTCGGTGTTGTAGTAGTCGCTGTCGTTGTCCCACACACAATTGTAAAACAAATATCAAAACAAAACTGGCTAATCAGCTGTTGGCTCGCTGTGCAGGTTTCTACACATACCCTGTAAATTTACTAAACGATACAGTGTATAATGTGCTTGATAACAGCATTACATACAAGTTCTGTTGAGCACTTGAAGCTTCATAATATATTATATTATATATTTCATTATACATATAATTTTAAATTACAGGGTAGCTTTACCTTGGTAAGTCTTCAGTTAAAGCATCTGTATTTATTTATATTTGTGTCTTTGCTTTTGAAAATATCCAATACAATTATAATTATATATATATTTAATTTTTGTATTACAGGGTAGCTTTAATTCGGTACGTCATAAGTTGACGCGCCTTTATTTATATTTCTGTCTCTGCTTTTGATTTCATGAAAAACTTGCTTAGACATTTGCACAGAGCGCGAACAAAACGGTTTGGGGATGCCAAGAGCAAGTGGAGACAACCTTCAAATGTCTCAAGAGTGAGCGGGATGGCATGAGTGAAAGAGAGATTGAGAGAGTGAGAGAGAGAGAGTGCGCTACGTCATATCGACATCACTTTCATTTGCAGATCTCGCTGCGTTCTCAAGCTGATGCAACATTTCATCAGCCAACAGCCTCTGCTTGAACTGTTTGTTGTTTGCTGATCGCTCTCTGTTTTGATCGCACGAACGAGATAAGCGAGAAAAGCAAAAAAACGAGAGCGCACAAAAATGCAAAAAACAAAAAAAAAAACAGAGCAAAGGAGAGTGCAAAAGCAGAGATAAATCTGTGCGAATTTTTGCAGTAGAAGCAGCAGATGGCAATTAGCAAATGGGCTAACTCTTTGCACGTGTCCTGTAATTAGAGCAATTAAAGTTAGTCACAGTGCCAAATGGCACAAGTTGCAACATGCAACTTGCCACATGCAACACTCTCTTGTTGTCTCCACTTTTGTAGAACTGTATGTGTGTGTGCGTGGGGCTTTTAATCAGCTCTCATACATATATCTCTATAACTGGGCCACATTCACATAAGGCCCAATAGGGGTACAAAGTCCAAAGTCTCGTTCATTATTCTGTCCCTGGTCTGCCCTGCGCTCTGCCACGGTGACGTCACACACATTTATGTAATCTAATTTACTAGCACAGACCCCAACATATGTATAGTGTATTCAGCATATTTATCAGAACTGCGTAGTTTGCCATGAGCGCTATGTTTTGGAGTGTGTGTGTGTGGGTGTGAGTGTGTGTGTGAGTGTGTGTGTGACTGTCTGAGTGTCATTAACACTCATTATACGCATGACTATAGCTCGATATGATTATACATATAGTAGATATGGTATCCAGTCTATGGCCAGTCGATGTCATATAATACTATAAATATATCGATAAGTTTAACATGTTATAATTAGAATATGCTAATGTTATTGTAAGAATTCTATATATAATATTTATAGAGCTTTCTAAATTCTAGGTTAAATATAATATTAGCATAAACAAAACGTTATCAATATTAATCAGTATTACAAAAGATCCACTTCAAATATGATCAAAATCAAAACATTATATATATTTTGGAATTTCAATTCAATAAAAATAAAATCTCGAAATCTTAAGGGTGATTTAGTTATATAAATTTTTTAAACTATTCATTATTTTTGACTTTATTATTTTCATTATTATTAGATTATTTTTGTTTTTAGACTATGAAGAAAATACCTCTATTATTTACTTGCAATTTAATTGTATAAATTTTTCAATCTGCCCATTATGGTTTTGTTATAATATTGTATTTTATTATTATTATAATCTTATATTTGTTGTTGTATTTTCCCAATAATTTCAACCTTCTTGCATTTACGTCTATAGCAAAATATCGCTAATTAATAGGTCTGCTAATTTAAAGCAAATGAATATTTCATAAATTTTGCTGCTGCTGCTCTATCGCATTGTCTTTGTTGTTTCTTTTGTTTATATTTCTCCATGTATCTATGTATTTGTGTCTTTGTTGTGTTATCTATATTGTCTTAATCTAATTGACAGTTTCTACTGTCATATGCCAATCGCATGTTATGGCTTTTCTTCTCCTCTTTGCTGTGCTCTGCTTTTATTTGCATTTGTTGTTGATTCAACTCAAGATTCGTTTTGTTTTGGTTTGAAGCTTCGTCTAGTGCCCTCTCTCTCTCTCTTTGTCTCTCTCACTCTCTCTTTCTCTGGATGCACTTGACGAAACTGAACCAAGCGATATAGAAATATATCGAACAGTTTTAACGAACGTCTGGTTTCAATTTATGACGCTGTTAAATTTTGATATTAAATCGGCGATAAATTTAATATATTTTCTATGGCCTGATAAGCACTGACCATAGCCATCGATTAATGGGTATAACTTGTTCTATTTTCTATAATTATTTTGTATTTTATATTGTTATTGTTTTTTTTTTTTTCTACGTATTATGAATGATTTTAGCTATCAGCTATAACACTTGCAGCTAATTATTCGGCACAGATCTGTTTACCAAATATTTGATGTCTGCCACGCGCACTATATATGTAGTACAGGGCATCTATTTGGTTGTATTTGGGTTGATAAGACCGCCAGCAGCATGTGTACATAAGTGCGAATAACAGAGGCACAGACAGACACAGACCGAGGAAATGTATAGGGGAAATGGGAACATCATCATTTGCCCGGCCTCACACAGTCTGTCTGAGGGGTTTTTTCTTTCTTCGTTTTTGTTTTTTGTTTTGCTTTGGCTTGGCATTTGGTAAATGGCAAGTGCATTTTTTAGATTACAATTAATTAAATTAAATGCTGTAGGATACCCTGGATTCCTTAACTACATTTGTAGTATAAGTACACGCTGGCTAATACCCTTTAATTTAATAGATTCCCTACAATTAGAAGGTGCTGGTAGATTGTTCATTCTGTAAACAACGTAACATTGTGTTAACAGTTTAAGAAGCCTAGCATACCCCACAGCAGTGTTGAATTGGAATGGGTATATGCGCGCCTTAGCTTTTATTTTTGAACAGTGTATGTTTATTTTTATACAGTTTTTCATGCGTTTGCAAAAAAATGGAAAAAAAGAAAAAGTAATACGCAGAAAACTTAACAAGCGCGTGTTTTTGCTATACTATATGGGAAATTTATAGCGACCCATGAGTATGCTATTTGCTATACAATATAGCCATGTTTATGAATAGGTGTATATATATACACAATAAATTTATATATATATATTTTTGACGCAGCATTTTTATGATGGCGTGGCAACAGTAATAATGAATATAATGAAAATGTTCTTAGTTGAAAATTCGTGTGTTCAGCTGATGCAACAGTCGGGGATGTATTTCAAATCAATTTCATTTAATTTTACTCCATCTGCAAAGAAAGACAGACCAACAGACCGACAGACTGAAAGCCCTTATGTACTGGCAAACAGGTTCAGCAGACAAGTTCATTAACTTGCCTTGGCCTTAGGCCCACCAGACAAAACGGAACAAGACAAAAGACATAAAAAAAACACGGTCTAAGGGCAGGCCCCTAATCAGAAAAATTACTTGAAGGCTCCCATTATTTAGTTTTTTTTTTTTTTGGAGCGCCCTATCAGCTGGCCATCATCGAGACGCCAAAAACACAAACTAAAGTCACTCGAAAACTCAACACCAAACGAGTTTTCATTTTCAGCTCCAGTTGGAACTGGTTCTCACTCGAAACTCGAACTAGCGTAGAGGCGCGTGGCTCCAACATATCACCAAATACCATAGAATGTCTAATAGGCCATACAATCGAAGTGTTCCAATTGTTTTACAACGCATTTTACTATGACGTCTCTCCATATAGACGTCATTATCGTTGCGGTCTTAGACTCAGTTACCAAGTGCATCTGTGCATGAGCCGATGGAAAAATTTGCTTAAGCTGCCTGATGATTGACGTCATCAAATATTGTATCAGCAGCACTGATAAGATCTGCGATTTGACGGTAGTTCCTCTAATAAATCTATGGAAATTTATTGCAATTAGTTTGAGTACTATAAACGCATAATCGAAATTCACTTTATCTATATGGTATTTTCGAATACTCAAAACAAAAACATAGTTTGTGTGTTGACAAAGAATATTTTCCATTGCTTTCGACTACATTATATACTATACTATAGCTTTACACACTTTAAAAATTTCCTGAAATGATTCCATGTAAATTTATAATGAAATGAAATAATTAATTCTATATAGTTTCCATACGGAACGAATAGTAAATTGGGTTTTAATTTCCTACTATAAACACATAGCAATGATCTTTAGTCGCTGTAACTTGTACGGTATACTATTTATAAACATGTTGTTTAAATTTAAGGCATGTTGTCCTAGTCGCCCTAATTAAATGATATATGGCCTGGCATATTCAAGGCCAAGGCCAAGTAAATTGTGTTGAAAGTTGCCCAACAACATGCAGAAGATACGACCATTTACCAGTGAGAACTGGAACCTGTTGGATCGTTGTTCTGTAATATAATTTGATTGTTCGAAATGAGCTCTATCAAAGTCCAGGTTCCACAACCAGAAGCTTGTGTTTACCAACCGATAAGACTATAGAGCTACGCAATCTAGACGAAGTGACAGAGAGAGAAAGACACAGACACAGACACAGACACATAATAATAGATTATAGTTTAATTCTGGTTGTAATGTCGTAAAATTGTCGTCTGTCTATGCGGGTGCCCGAAGCTCTTCAAAAGCCCAGACAATGTGTGATCACAGTATACGTATGGCGCAGTAGATCACACTCTATATAATAATATTCAGAATCAGAATTGATATTACACGTCATCGCACTGTTGTATTGAGTTGTTACATTTCCACAACTATCAGAAATCTAACCTGTATATGACTATTACTATGATAGGCCTATCTAATCTTATCGCATCCGATATCGACTGAAAAATGCAAGTGTATATTGTCAGAGAGGTCGTAAACAAACAATTAACTGATAAGCAACAAAACAATTCGACATAATTACCTAGAGAATTTCGAGAAATTCGTTGATCGATGTGAAACAAAGACATTATACGAAAGGAAACCATTAGCAAAGGCGCGTGGCCCAGACACGAAAATTCTGATCGGTAATTACACATATATGGAAATTACGCATAGAATTCTTATTATTATTATTGTTATTATTGTTATTCGATTGGCGAAGAGTGCATAAATATTATTGTTTCTTTTTTATTTGAATACGATTTGCATTTCCATTTGGATTTCTATTTCTATATTTGTATCTGTAGTGGTAGCTATGGGTCTCTCTCTCTCTCTCTCTGTCTCTCTGGCTTCTACACGCGCTCACTTGGGGGGCTCGGCTAGCAAAATAGCGTCAATAATAGCAATAGCAATAACAAAAACAATGACAAAAACAATAACAAAATGAATAACAATAACAATCATAATATTGTTGTCGCTGTCGTTGTCTTTGCTGTTGATGTTGTCGTTGTCGTCAGGTTGTCTAAGGTTATCAACGGCATGTCATAGATAAAGAGACCGCGAAAGAGAGACCGAGACAGAGAGAGAGAGAGAGAGAGAGGGAAAGAGAGCCATACATTGTTGGCAGCTGTCAATGAATTGCGCAATGTCAGCTTGAAATGTCTCTGTCAAATACATATGGTGTCTATATGCATATGTGCATACTGTTATCCGCTTGCCGCTCTTTTGACCATTG
>JBANCZ010004124.1:0-10881 GCA_037040025.1 Sphaerogastrella javana | reverse complement strand
GCTCATTCTCACTTTGTCTATCTCTCTCTCTCTCTCTCTCTCTCTCTCTCTTTCTCTCTTTCTCTCTTGTTTTTTTTATAATTTTTCGCTGTGCAGCAGCTTTAATCTGCGGCTTAAGTCGCCAAAGCGTAAATTATCTGCATAAAAGATGTAAAATGTTTTTCTTTTACTGTTTTTCACGCGCACAGATAGAGAACATGGTTAGGGCGAAACGGGGGGCTGATTGTTAGGGATGGCAGGTAACTTAACAGCTTTTGTGACAAAGCAAATTAATTGCTGCCCATTTTCAATTAACTTGCAGCACAGTCAGTCAGCTAAACCTCTCCCCCCATCACCCCAACACATACACTCATAGGAAAAGCCCCAACATCATCAGCATTGTGGGCAACCGCAAGAGTCGACTGCAAGTTTTGTTGTAGTTGCTGCTGCTGCTGCCGCTGCTGCAACTGTTACAACGCGCAGCCAATTCAATTAATTTCAATGGCCATACATATGACACCTATGGACCAATGCACACAAAAGCGCCAAACGAGCTCATCTCCAATGTACCCACGCTCCACCGCGCGGGCTCCATTCAACTGCCCAAAAAAGTAGGCAACACTTTTTATAAGCAATTGCCAGCACAGGATAAACAAGTGGGCGGGTCAGGGGCTGTGGCTCTGGCTGGGGCGGAGCTCTGCTCTCGTATTGAAGTGTGCCTGGATTATGCATGGGCTCGGACAGCCACAAGCTTGTCAACAATTGTGCCATACAACAAAGTCCAAAAAAAACCCCAAAAAAACCAAAAAAAAAAGAGAAAAAGGAAAGAAACAATGCAAAAATGAAAAGTTTTTTCTTGTTTTTGTGATCGACAACTGAAAGCTGCAAGTTTATTGGCAACTTTCATGTTTATTTATGTTGCACATATTGCAGCACACATCGCTTGAGCCTTTAAGATTGCCATGAAACATTTTTGTTTTTAGCTACCGCATTGACTCATCCCCACAAAAACACTAAGAGTTTAAGCACACTTGTTGGCAGCATAGATCAATGAAATTAAATGTGATACATCGATTGGAAAATTGTTTCAAACATATGAAATATTGCATTTAGATTTGGCTATATTTCACCTAATACCAACGTTCTATCAAAAACCTACTATTATAATCTTCTTTGTATAAATACTACTTGAATTACTATAAAAATCTTATATAAAACTAAATATCTACTTATAAAATCTTATACAAATATTCTACATACTATCAAACCTACAATTAATCAACCACCGTTCAAAGATACTTTTAATAATCTACTATTAAAATCTACTATTAATAATTTTCTGTTAAATCCACTCCAACTTAAATATACAACTAATTATCCACTATTAAATAATATCTATATAATCTACTATTTGAATTACTACTAAAACCGAATACCAACTAAAAACTACTAATAATAATCTACTTATAAAATCTAATAAAAATAATCTACTTTTAAAATATACTACAAAAAGTATCCCTTTAACAACTACTATCTACTACTACTGCTAATACTACTACTACTACTAAAATCTACTTATGAAACTCAATGTTATCAAATCAGTTGAAATTAAAGCAACACATTAATTAAATCTATCAGATTCCGTCAGACCAAGAGCAATTCCCAGACTACATAGAGCTATCTATCTGTATGATACCTCACTTAATAATACTACAAAATGAATGGAGTGTAGGTAAATATAAATAACGCAATGCCATATGGACATTTGTTTAAAATAAAGCTGAAATTATAGAGTTTTGTGCTGTGTTGCAAGAGCTGAGATTGTATCTGCAGGCTTCATTTAAAACGTTTAAGCACACACACACACACGCAGCTTTGTACTGAAATTGAAGTTTCGATATTTATTTTGTTGTTTGACTGCAACAACAACGGCGACAGTGGCAGGCAAATACAATTGCCCCGGGCTAGAGAGGGGTTGCATGGAGGTAGGGGAGGGGACAGTAGGTGTTGCAGGCACGCGCACCGGAAGTCACGTGACGTGTTTGTGTGACACGTACGCGACGGCAGCTGCTACTATTCCTCTCACAGTGACTGTGACTCTCGCACTGCCACTGCCACTGCCATTGCCACAGAGTGAGACTCCTGCTGCTGCTGCTGTTGCTCTTTGTTGTTGCTGCTGCTGTGGCTTTTCAATTTGGCCAAGATGCCAGCAGCATCAGGCGTAAGGCATGTGGCAGTGTCAGGTGTAGCTATAGCTGTAGCTGTAGTGCGGGCAGCTTAAAGCCCAAAAAGAAATATGCAAACCCAACTCATTAAAATAACTCGGAGCTCGTTGTGTGATACATCCTGCCAGCAGCAACAGCAGCAACAGCAGCAGCAACATCAGCAACCGCAACAGCAGCAACAAAAATATAATAACGACTCGGCGTCTCGGCCCAGTTCCGGGTTAAATAATTTAATTTCACTGGCAAAATGGCCAACGGGCATAAGTAACGACCACGCGGCGTATGAGCAACGCGCTCGGTTTTATTTAACGCTGCCTAGCCGGAAGCCAACAACTCGTTTGCCTGCATGTAACGAGCTCCACAGTGTGCGCTGGCATGTGGCATGCGGCATGTGCGGCAGGTGGCAGGTGGCAGGTGCCAGGTGGCAACCAGGTGTAGTAACTGCTCTAGCTGCCGCATACAGGTGCAAGCAACGCATATTCCATGCCACTAATGTAGCCAGTCGTAAAGTCACAATGCCTGTTAACCCCCAACCCCCCCACCAGCCTTCTCCTGCCACCCCTTCCCCCGTGCCACCTTCTACCTCCTTCTATGGCATGCGGTAGGCGTCGTTTTTTTCCCCCTCTTTTGTTGCGGGGCGTGGCAAACATGTATGTGAACATACATACAGCTAGAGCTACTAACTTACATTCCAGGGCAAATTCGCAAGGGGTATGAACGACCTACTGTTGCCCTTTGCTTCTATACACCCTTTAAATTTACTTGTGAATTTAATATATATTTTTTTAATTTTTATAAGATATAGTTATATTTTAATCCATGGATAGAGTGAACGAAATTTCTAGGGTATTAAAAAATTATTGTTTAAAATTCTTGAAATTTCGCCGGCGTCAGAAATCCATAAGGCATATAAAATGCAATTCATATTAAATGCGATTTGTAAAAAAGTTCAACCACATGTAAAAATTAAATAAATTTGAACAAAACAAATAAAATAAAGCAAATACTTTAAACATTTTCATAAAAAACCCAACTTAAATCAATAAAATATAATTTTACAAATATTGATGGTTAATAATATTTATTTATAATAATAAATCTTTTAAGATATTAATACAAAAAAATTACAAGTGAAATGCTTAAACAAATTTACTTAAAAATATCATAAGTCAATCATCCAATCAAAGCTCTACAACTAGTAAAAATTTGTTCAATTTTTTAGCAAAACTTTGACATAAATTAAATTGGATATGCTCTTTAAAAACAGTTAAGTTTGCTAATAAGCTGGGAGGCATTACTATTACGCGAAGTCAAGGCGTCAAAATCACGATACCTTCAGCCGCTCCACATAAAAAATAACATGAAATTTATAACCCAAAAAAAATAAAACAAAAAAATTATAATATTAAAATGTAAAAAAAAGTAGCGCAGCCAACTTCATGGCAAATGTCAGCAAGTTTTCAGTAAAGGCAAGAATGGGGCGTGGCAGCAACACCCTTCAGCGTGAAACTGCATGGCTGGCTGGGCATGAAAATGCCAACGGGCCACAGGACGCAAGGGGGGTGTAAATAGGTAGAACACTGGAGCTAAGGGTGTGCTATGGGTGGCCAAGGTTTGTGGGAAGAGGGCAAGCAGAGAAGGGGCAGAGGGAAAACCAGCGGGAGGGTAGCAAGCCAGCATGTGTTGAAATGCAAACTGAAAAAATTTTGTATTTTTGTTCAGCTTGCGTTGACAAGCGTTGCTCATTAAATTTTATTTTATAATTACACACACCAACACACAGACAACACGCATAACAGCAACACATACACACACACATGTACATATACGTATATGTATGTATATAAACAGGAACCCTAGGCTTTAATGTATTTGGGCTGCGCCTTGTAATTGGGTTCCGAGCCACGCAGCATTTTTTTGCGCCTCCGTTCGCAATGTCCCCATTTGCAGGCAGTTTTAGAAACATTTTTGGTTCTAGAATTTTAAGCACCACTGTAACAACAGTAACAACAACAACCTCAATAATAACGACAACAACAACAAACAACAGCAAGAATAGGCTAAAATAATAGCAACAACTAAGTGTAACAATGGGCATTTGGTCAGTCGGTGATTAAACTAAAGTGTTTGAAAGTTAATTGGCACTAGAAAAAAACAACAAGTGAAACAACAATAACAACTTCAACAATAACAACTACAACTACTACTAATACTATTACTTCTATTACAACTAATACAACTATAGCAAAAACACTGCCAACAGTTAGTAGCTCTTATGCCATACGCTTGACTAACCAGCGAAGAGGCAAACTAACCCAAAAAAATATATATAAACGATTTAAAGCGAACCAAAACTAACGGCACTGTTAAACAAAATGGCCGTTGCGCACAGTGGGACCAGCAATTAGCAATTTATAGTATTAATTGTTTCAAAAATTAACAACAACTTTTTAAGATGTAATAGAATTTATGAATATTTTTGGAATACGAAAAGATAAACTTGTTTCATTCGAACCTTTGCTTAGACCATAACTTAACATAGAAATTTTCCTTAAATTATATTATAAATATTTATCAATTTACATAATAAATATATTTTTTTATAGCGATATCAAATAATAGATATAATTTAATTTATATTTATTTGTAAAAATATTGTTCCAAATTTATCAAAAATGCCAAAAATTAAATGAGAAATATGAGAATATTTGGCATACGAAAATAAAGTCTATTACTAGAAGAAAAAAATAGAGTTAGTGCTACTTAATCTCAAAGATCTGCTAGAACTGCAGCTAAATATAGCCGTAGTTGCGGGTTTTAGTTTAAAGGACAGATTTTAAAATAAACCAATAGCTTTTGTAACACTGTACAGGGCTCAAGAGGCTTGGCCATTTAGCTAGATGTTGTGGCTGTTACACCTCAAATTGGTATTATTTAAAAATGTCGATGGGTCACGCCGCTCGTCAATGTGCTCACAGAGGGAGACAGAAGGAGAGAGAGAGAGAGAGAGAGAGAGAGAGAGAGAGAAAGAGTAACTACTCTCCACACCCTTCACAACATTGCACCATAAGCTCTACTTCAGGGCGACAGGCGAAAAAACATGCCGGTCAGGTTGAACGTGTAATTGAAAATGGTTATTGGCAAGTTAATGGCCCCATTGAAGCAACGAACCGAATAAAGTTGAGCCTTAATTGACTATTTGTATGCTGACCCCAAAGACGCTACACGCTCTCCATTTTTAACCTCAGACCCTGCGCTTTTAACCTACAACAACAACTCACTAGCTCCATTTCTATCTCACTCTCTCATACCTTTTTCAACTTATTGCAGATTATCCACGTGTGGAGGTGGGACCGGAGAACCCGCTGCGCATTGAACGCGATCATATTGCCAAGCTGGACTGCCGCGTCGATGCCAAGCCGATGGTGTCCAATGTACGTTGGTCACGCAATGGTCAATATGTGAGCGCCACGCCCAGTCATACGATCTATCGAGTGACCCGTCATCATGCCGGTAAATATACCTGTAGTGCGGACAATGGCCTGGGCAAGACCGGCGAGAAGGATATTGTGCTCGAAGTGCTCTATCCGCCAATTGTGACCATCGAATCGAAGACCCATGAGGCCGAGGAGGGCGAAACGGTCCTGGTCCGCTGTAATGTAACCGCTAATCCGCCACCCATACTCATCGAATGGCTCAAGGAGGGCGCCCCCGACTTTCGCTATACGGGTGAGCTGTTGACCCTCGTCTCGGTGCGTGCCGAACATGCCGGCAATTACATATGCCGCTCGGTGAATCTCATGCAACCCTACAACTCCAAGCGTATCGAGGGTGTGGGCAACTCGACTGTAGCGCTACTGGTGCGTCATCGTCCTGGCCAGGCGTACATAACGCCCAATAAACCTGTGGTGCATGTGGGCAATGGTGTCACACTCAGTTGTTCGGCGAATCCACCTGGTTGGCCGGTGCCGCAGTATCGCTGGTTCCGTGACATGGACGGCGAGCTAAGCAACACACAGAAGATACTGGCCCAGGGACCACAGTACTCCATACCCAAGGCTCATCTGGGCAGCGAGGGTCGATACCATTGTCATGCTGTCAACGAGCTCGGCATTGGCAAGATGGCCACCATAGTACTGGAGGTGCATCAGCCGCCACAATTTCTAGCCAAGCTGCAGCAGCACATGACGCGACGTGTGGGGGATGTTGACTATGCGGTAACGTGCAGTGCAAAGGCGAAACCCACGCCACAGATACGCTGGATCAAGGATGGCACCGAGATATTGCCCACACGTAAATTCTTTGAGATACGCACAACGCCCACCGATTCAGGCGGCGGTGTGGTCACCGTGCAGAGTATACTCCGTTTTCGCGGAAAGGCCCGTCCCAATGGCAATCAGCTACTGCCCAGCGATAGAGGGCTCTTCACGTGTCTCTACGAAAATGACGTCAACTCGGCAAACTCTTCGATGCACTTGCGCATCGAGCACGAACCCATTGTGTTGCATCAATATAACAAGGTGGCCTACGATGTGCGTGAATCCGCGGAGGTTGTCTGCAAGGTGCAAGCATATCCCAAGCCGGAGTTCCAGTGGCAATTCGGCAACAATCCCTCACCGTTGACCATGTCCTCGGATGGTCATTATGAGATTAGCATCCGCATGGAGAACAATGATATCTATACATCAATTTTACGTATTGCCCAACTGCAGCACTCGGATTATGGCGAGTACACGTGCCGTGCCGTCAATCCACTAGACACCATACGCACCCAGATACGACTACAACCGAAAGGTGCGCCCGAGAAACCCAACGCGTTGAAGGTCATCGAGGTGGCGCATAATTATGCAGTGCTCAGCTGGCAGCCCGGGTTTAATGGTGGCCTGATGAGCACCAAATATATGGTTGGCTATAGGCGTGTGGCCACGCCCAGAGAACAGCTTCTGTCCGATTGCAATGGCAATCAGTTGAGCTATCAGGTGAGCAGCAGCTCCTCCTCACAAGTTGGAGCACACGAGTGGATCGAATTCAATTGCTTCCGTGAGAATCCCTGTAAGCTGGCGCCCCTGGATCAGCACCAGAGTTACATGTTCAAAGTCTATGCGTTCAATGCCAAGGGCAGATCCGATTACTCCAATGAGATCCTGGCCACCACAAAGGTCAGCAAGATACCACCACCACTGCACGTTAGCTATGATCCCAATTCGCATGTCCTGGGCATCAATGTTGCCGCCACATGTCTCTCTCTAATTGCCGTTGTCGAGTCTCTGGTTACGCGTGATGCCACTGTGCCCATGTGGGAAATTGTGGAGACATTGACGCTGCTGCCATCGGGCCATGAGGCCACATTCAAGGAGGCGGTACTCAATCAGATTGCCCGCACAGCCCACTACACAACGGCCAGCACAGCGGGTCGCAATACGCATCCAGGCAACGGGCAACTCGGTGAAGATCGCACAATGGCCCTGGCGGAGACCGCGGGCCCAGGTCCAGTGGTGCGCGTCAAACTGTGTCTCCTTGCGAATCATGAGCATTGTGGCGCCTATGCGAATGCTGAAAGTAAGTACAAGCATATCAAATTAAACTAGTTTCTACTAGTGACTATACATACTCACAGACATAATTGAAGTTCTTTCTTTAAGTTATTTTATTTAAGTTCCATTATTTAAAAACAAGATGAGCTTCCATCAATCAGTTCCAGTTGCACCAGGTGCATAAATAATACATATTGAAGTTAGTTAGTTACTTTAAATTGAAACCAATGCTTTACAGGATTATGAGCCCTTTAAATGTTCCACTTACGTTTGATTCCTCTCGATTTAAAGGCATAAATCCTAAATGCTATCGAACGTTGTCTCTTTTTGCAGTTGGAAAGGCCTACATGCCGCGCAGCTCCTCACTGACGACCTCTGCGTTGGTGGCCATCATCATAGCGGCACTGTGCTTTGTGCTGCTGCTGGGGCTGCTCTATGCATTCTGTCGTTGCAGACGCAGGCATGCGGCAAAGAAGCAGGCAGCAGCTGGGGCGGCCACAGCGACACCGAATGCCAGCGGTGGCAAGGAGTACGATGTGGATGTGGCCAGCAGCACAGCAACAGCAGTGGCTGTGGCTGTGGAACCACAACAATCCACACAATCGGCAATGGCTGCACCAATGCCACCACCATATTATCCCAGTGGCACCCTCGACAGCAAGCAGATGGACAGCGGTGGCATGGAACTAACACTGACAGCATTGCACGATCCTGACGAACAGCTCAACATGCAGCAGGGTGAGATGCGCTCACAGCAACAACAACAGCAGCAGCAGCAGCAGCAACAACAGCAACAGCAGCAGCAGCAACAGTATCCAAAGCAGGGACAGTCTACGCAAGCACTCTACGGACAGCAACAGAACGGAGGATACGGATATCATGTGACAAGTGCTATTGGCGTCGATGGCGACAGCTATCAAGTGCTGCCATCCAGCGCTGGACATCATGGCGAGTGTAAGTAGTCAGCTCGAGGATAACTATGCTTTGGGCATATCGTATTGTAGTGGGCGGGAATGTGTTAGACGGGGACAGAGGCAGAGGCGGAGGCGGAGGCGGAGCCGTTTGCTGCTTCTTCATTAGGCGTCGTATTTTTGGGCAGAGGCGCAGATTTATGGCGGCCATTTTGACGCCTCTTGTTGCTCGTCGCACGCTTTTTCCCGTAATTGCATTTCATGTCAATCTAGTGTTCCTGCCTGCCCCACCCGACCGCCTACTCCAACCCACTGCCATTCCATCTATCTACCATCACTACCATCACCATCAGCGTCAGCATCAGCATGAGCATCACTTTCGCTACTTCTATGACTCTTGCTGTCTCTCCAGTGTCCCTTCTCTCCCTCCCGCACTCGCCATCCTCATCCCTGTCGCACTCTCTGTGCCTATTGCATAAGCAGCTTCTGCTTCCAGGCAGCCCAAAATGACATCATCAGCCAACGGGGCCAATCGACTATCCGCTTCGGTTGCCCACGCTACAATCCCCTCTGTGTGTGTGTGTGCGGTTCCGTGTATGTGTGTGTGTGCGGTGTGTATGTGTGTGTGTTCTATGTGCTCTGTGTGTGAGCCGCATTCCGTCGTAATTCCAATTAAGTGAGAATTAAACCGTTAGTTCGCTCCTTTTGTGCGCCAATCTCTGCTTTTCACTCAGATTCGACTACAGCATTTCTTTTTTTTAATTGGCTTTAAGCCATACCAAAAATGTTGCAGAGTCATAAAACTCAATGCCACGCCCACTGCTTCTACAAGTGTGTCGCCCACTTGAGTACCTAAAAACAAAGGACAATTAAAAAAACTAAGCGGAACAGAGGCACAAAGTCTACAACTAAAGAGTATATAATAGATACTATGGAAAAGGATATACTATGTAGAACATATATACTATAATATGTAGGTATATATGTCTCTCGCTATAGACGTCATCACAGAACTACCAATTTTGGAAGTACGCTCTGATGTTTCTTGGTTCTTTCTCTGCTTTGTTTTTCTTTTGTTCTTTCTTTTTTTTTGTAATGCTGTTCGCATGCTAATCAATTTACAGCAATTTGTGTTTGAGGAGTGCAGTGTATTTTACACTTGGCGAAATTATTGGGCAACTCTGTGTGCTAATTCTTGTTAATTGGCCTATAAAAATAGCAACTAAATACGCGCACTCGTACTAACTAATCGTCTAATTGCTTGCTTAATTTTAGGTCAGCCTTAAGCTGAACTTGGCTAAAATTGACGTTAATTTGAGCTCTTAATATGACACAATTTGCTTGCATAAAACTTAGTTAAAGTGCTTAAAATTTGAGTTGAAGTATTCATATTAGATATATTATTAGAGGTATTAGTAATCCATAAATGAAACTCAAATTTAGTACAATTATCAATGAGTTAAATTTGATGGAGCGTAAGAAAGCAAACATAATTTTATCATTATTATTATTACAGCTCTTTAAACATGTTTAAATGTTGCTTTAGTTCAGAATGGAAATTCAGTTCAGCCTCCACCAGACCTTGAATAAAGCTCTGGTCCTTCTTTTGTCGGAGGCATTAAAAATGCATTGTTCCGGTTCCAAGTGAATTTAGTTTTCCTCAACGTCGACGTCAACGTAAAGGAAAACTGTAAATGCAAATTATTCAGCAAAGGGAAATTTCATTGTTGTCATTGAGTCAATTTATTGGCTGCAAGTTCATCTTTTATTCATTTCAATTAAATTGTGGCATTTTTCTGGTTAAACTGATTGGAAAACCACAAAAGAAGTGCAATAATTCGATATAAAATGTTTATTAAAATAAATATAAAAGTCTTTAATTTAATGAAATTTATATTCAATTTTTTTTCATTGCAGCTCCATTGATAACTGATTAAAAAAAAACGACTGCAACAATTGCTTCCATTAAATTATATGAATTTTGCCATAAATCATAAGCAAACGGATTTTTAAACTGCCAACAAAAGATAGAGGAAGAACAAACAAATATATATATATCAATTTTAAATACGCATGCCTCACACAAAATGCACAACTTTGTGATTTTCAAATAAAAGTAAGTATAAGTCACTAATTTGCAAGCAACACAGTCCACAATCAAAGGCTTAGATCGATGTGGATTGTAAGTTAGCAAAGTTAACAACCATCAGCAACAGTAACCAATGTGTGTAT
>JBANCZ010004123.1:0-10883 GCA_037040025.1 Sphaerogastrella javana | reverse complement strand
AAACGCAACATTTCTGCTTTTCCCTCTCTCTCTCTCTCTCTCTCACTCACTCTCTTTTGGCTTTGACGCTTGCCTTGCCGCTCTTTGGTCTATGCTTTTTGCTGCTTTGAGCTCAGTTGCCGTTTGCATTTGCAATGTGTAGCAAGTGCCGCGTGTTGTTGCTGTTTTTCAATAATTTTCAATATCTACACAATATTTGCAACAATTTACAATTTACTTAAAATGCTAATTTTAATTATGAATTAGATATCAATGAAAATGAAATGCATATAAATTGAATAAAATGGAAACTGTATTGCATGCAAGATGTGTGCAAAATGCTAAGAAAAAGTTATCGATTTATGTGTGAAAGTTTTGTTGCAACAATAATTGCTTGAAAAGAAAGTTTTTAAATCAAAAACAAACAACAACAAAAAAAAAAAAAAGAAAAACTTTAAATTGTGCATCTGTTACAATGGAAAACTTAAACTTTGCACGAACACCGCAATTTCTGCGCAAAGTTATCAGCGAGGCACGCAGGTAAATAAATCTGCCATAGACAACAAAACAACAATAACAATAACAGTAGAGGCCAAAAAAAATGTCAAACTACCACCAACAGCAGCAGCAGCAACAGCAACATCAACAGTAGCGGCAGCCACAGACTGTACGGGATATTCGAGTGCGGCTTCGCCCGGTATGGGGTGGCATATGAATGCACAGATTCTCTAGCTTGGATGCCTAGATGGCTTTTGTCTGGGTGTGCATTTACCACCTTATAGCTATGGTTGTTTGTTGTTGTTGCTCGTTTTTCAGTGGTTGCATTTGAGCTGCACATTACAGGTTTTACGTGTTTCCTTTTACGCTCGAACAACTCCTTTCGCTTGAGGCCCTCTTAGGCCATCTAGGCTATGTCTTATGTAACCAGAGTCGCCTGCCTGCAGACATCGAAGACAGGCAACATTTTGATTTCTATATAGTATATTCAGCACTTGAAATACTATGGGGTAAAAAAACAAAAAAAAAAAAACCGCAAACAATAGAACCGAACAATCCTTATAGCGTTACAAGCCCAACCCTTGACCTCGTATATACACAGACATACGCGTATGTGTATGTGTGCATATGTATATGCCCCAAAAGGCGCTTGTCTCATAACAATCGCCCCCTCCCCCTCCTATCCCTCCTCTCATCTACCAACCCGAGGCGCTCATAATTTTTGTATGTGCTAAAAAGACAAAAGAGTTTTTTTTATTTTGATTTTCTTTTTGTTGCTCGTAAGTGTTTTGGCTCCTCTTGACTTTTTCTGGGCATAATCGTATGATATTCTCTCTCTTTTTTTCTCTTTCTCACTCTCTCAATCCCTCTCTTTCTGTGTTTGTGCATGGGATGTACTATGTGTGTCAACTTTTCATCTTTTTTTCTTTTTATCGCGCCCAAGGCGACATCTAGAGCACTTATCATTGAATATAGGATGTTTTTCTTTTATTCTTCTTTGTTTTTCTATTGTATGCTCAAGTTGTTGCTCTATATCATCATCCATACAGTTTTAGCTATTGCTTCAATATTTTGTTATAGCTCAGCTCTTTGACTGATGATGCATATAAATTTCCTATTGAAAACAAAAATCACTTGGTCTCTGACCTGCTTATGTGTATCATCTGTATTTTTTTTTTAGCTGTGTTTTATTTGAAATGTGTTTGCTGTGAGTTGGCAGCTCTCAAGGTCAATGGCAATGGTATGCTGCAAGTTATCGTTATCGAATTATCAAATTGATCGCACAGATGTTGAAACTGTTGTTGCTATTAGAATACAATACGATTATTGAAGAGTATATGCACTATGAAAAGTAAGATATTAAATATGTGTATTTTAATGAATATTGAAGAAAAAACTATAGTTTTATTTATATTTCATTGCAGTATTAGAAGATTAAGTATTTAAAAAAAATTAAAATGAAAATAATAATTTTATTTATATTTTATTGGAGGGCATATGCACTATAAGATGATATTGAAGAAAAACTAAAATTAAAGTTATAGTTTTGCTTATATATTATTGGGGCTATACGTAGTTTAAGAAAGATATTAAGTATTTAAAAAATTTATATTAAAATTATAATTTTATGGGTATCTATGCTAAACATATTGAAGGTATAAGCACTATGAAATGTGTAATTAAGTAAAAATTCAAATAAAAATTCTTATTTTATTTATATCGAGATGATAGTGTTTATAATCAAAAGTTTTATAGAAATCCAAATTTTATTTTTACATATATAACTAAAGCATAACCTTAACTGTTGAAACTATACGAAAGCGCATCCGGTATTCGTTGGATTGCCTTGACTTGTAGTACTTTGTGTGGGTGAGAATTGAGTGAGTAACAGATAGGAAGGGCAGGTCGTTCAAATTGCGAGCAACGGCTGTATAACATCATTCCCACACTCACATAAACACTCACTCATTTAAATGAATGTGCCTTTGTTTAATTAATAAAATACATTCCATTTGCATTTTGCAGATCATTTATACATAGTGACGACACCGCCGGCGGCAAAACGTTGGGCAACAACAGTCCCCTAGACGAAACAGTGCCACGCGACGAAATGGAGCTCGCCCACACGCTAACCCTCAACGAGGATGCACTCAAACAATTGCCGGAACACAAGCGTTCCGTTTTCGAATTGGAATGGTTGCGATATCTGGAGAAATCCTTGCCCCACATGCCCAAGCATGAGATTAAGGCTGGCCAAAAGAAGCTAGTGCAACAACTCTCTGAGCGTATACAGGGTGCTCCAGGGCCGCCCATGCGTAAACTAATTGCCAGTGCTCTGGCCACACTGTTTTCCGTGGGCGACACATTCATGCTGTTCGATACGGTCAATGCCTGCAACGATATATTGAAGAACAAGGATGATTCGCCCAGTTATTTGCCAACCAAGCTGTAAGTTCAAATAGAAAATTAAGATATAATATGTGAAAGATATGATAAATATGGATATAGAGATAAATATGTATAGACATAGCTTCTTTTTTAGGTGCATGATATTCTTTGATTGGGTTCAAGCAGTTATGAATTTTGAAGTAACACGAAATTTAAGGATCTCTTGGATTAAGCTCTACTGAAATTTGAATTAATTTTAAAACTTATATTTTGTTACTATTAGACCAAATTTGAATTAATTTTAAAACTTATATTTTGTTACTATTAGATCAACCTTTAATTAATTAAGCAATTATTTTGTAGACATTTTTTTAAGATTTAAGAATTATTCAATAATTTAGCACAGTTAGCTTAGCGTCGTAGGTCGATTAAAATTTATAAATGAAATACGGAATAAAATCCCTTTTAGAAGCCTTTACCTCGAAAGAAGAGAGTAATATTTAAAATGTATTTTATGTTTAAAAATATATTTTAGAAAAACATAATTAAAGCTCAAATTTGGGACAGTGCGTTAACAATAAAGTATACCTATAAAAGTTAGCATAAATAATAAATGCATAGGCAGATATTAAAGTAAATAATGGGAGAATGTATAGAAACAGTAAAGACAATAGCCATAGCTATAAAACACATAAACATAAATCCAAATAATTACACACTGCATCCATAAAAAGGGTGTTTAACTCATAATAAGTTACGTTCCCTATAATAATGTATAATTATCCCTTTTTTTATGTACAGTGCTGCCATATGCGTATTGGGTTCAATGTACGAGAAACTGGGACGCATGATGGGTCGTACGTATGAGGATACCGTGCAGATTCTAATACGTACACTGAGGAATGCGGAATCTCAGGCACGCATCGAGATTATGCACACTCTGGAGAAGGTTAGCGCCGGAATGGGCACGGCCATAGCTAATGTGCATAAGGATATCTATAAGGCGGCCAAGCATTGTTTGCTGGATCGTGTGATGGCTGTACGCGTTGCGGCTGCACGTTGCATACTGAAGA
The DNA here is from genome assembly GCA_037040025.1 of Sphaerogastrella javana. Lineage (NCBI taxonomy): Eukaryota > Metazoa > Arthropoda > Insecta > Diptera > Drosophilidae > Sphaerogastrella > Sphaerogastrella javana. Next base: position 6,945 of record JBANCZ010004123.1, on the reverse strand, counting down.
TGATCTATAGTGCACCGTTTCTGTATCAAACGGAATTGGAGAATCTGGGCACGCTTTGTTTTCGTGCCTTCGATGGCAGCAACTATGAGGTGCGCTGTGCTGTGGCCCAGTTGCTGGGAACGCTCTTGGCATTCACACAACAATTGGCGGAGGCGGCAACCAATAAGAAATCACCATATGCACAGGCAGCGGCAGCACTGCAAGCTGCCAAAGCGGGTACACTGCGTCTAGTGTCGCTGGATGAGGCACTTGGCATATTAATGTCAGGTTTTCTGCGTGGCGGTGCCTCGTTTTTAAAGGGAACCGGCGAGATTATCAAAGGCAGCTCCGGTGTGAATCGTGAGGTGCGCGTGGGCGTTACCCACGCCTATGTGGTGTTCGTGCAGTTCATGGGCAGCGTTTGGCTGGAACGCAACTTGGGCATATTTCTGGCACATGTGTTGGATCTAGTGGCCAATCCGAAGGCTGCTTGTTCGCATGTGGACGCAGTCTATTCTCGCAAATGTATCAATTTCATTTTGCGCTCAACCATTGGCAAAATGCTGGGCGAGAAGGCACAAAGCGCCGCCTGCAAGGAGCTCATCCATTTGGTGGCCAAGCAAATGAATTCCATTGACTTCAATCCGGAAAATGCCAAGGATTCGAATCAGGAAACACTATTCAGTCAGCATCTACTCGTATGTGCACTGCAAGAGCTCAGTTCGCTCTTCATCGGACTGGGCACCACAGCACAGAATCTACTAACTGATCAATCTCTGAATGCCATCGATGCCACATGCGCCGTCTTGGTCCATCCATGTGCAGCGGCACGTTTGGCTGCTGCTTGGCTACTGCGCAGCTGCTGCATTGCTGTGCCCAGCCAGATAACACCGCTGATTGATCGCTTCATTGAGGCCATTGAGCAGATGCGCTCCTCTCCAGAGGCCATTGCTGGCTATAGCTGCGCCTTGGCGGCCATTTTGGGTAGCGCACGCCATTCACCGTTGGGCATACCGCACACCAAGGGCAAGGTAGTGTTCAACTGTGCCGAGGAGCTGCTGCGCTCCGCTTCCCAGAATAGCCGCATGTCGCTGCATCGTACCCAGGCCGGCTGGCTTCTCATTGGGGCTATTATGACCCTCGGCTCACCCGTGGTCAAGGGCCTGCTACCACGCATGCTGCTGCTCTGGCGCAACTCATTCCCACGCTCCAACAAGGAGCTCGAATCGGAGAAGGCACGCGGCGACGCTTTCACCTGGCAGGTCACACTCGAGGGTCGTGCTGGCGCCTTGTCTGTCATGCATAGTTTCCTTCTCAACTGCCCGGATTTGGTCAGTGAGGACATCACACGGCGTCTGCTAACGCCCATTGAGAGCGCTCTGGCCATGCTAGTCAAGTGAGTAGAATCAATGAGTTATTTATAATAATTTTTTACAATTTTGTATTATTTTCTCGACAGCTTGGCCACTGTGCTCAAGAGCTATGGCACCCAGCTGAAGGCTCCAGCGGCCATGGTACGTTTGCGTCTGTTTGAAACACTCACGCTGCTGCCGCCCACAGCTCTAGAAGCCTCCTATACGCATCTGTTGCGCATGCTCGTCTCTGAGTTCACTTTGTCGGATAATGCAGCAAATACAACCAACTCGTTACTACGGACGCTATGCCATGGCGATGATTCCATCATTTTGGGCACTTGGCTACAGGAAACCAACCATCGCACCATCGAGGATCAGGTGTGTCTCTTTGTATAAATCAAAAACCATGGACTAGTTTCAATTATGTGTATACCTATGAGGTGCCTCTATATGTAACCGTGACCTTTCTTACTCTCTCTTTCTCTCTTTATCTGTTTTTCCCACTATAAAAACTTCTATATCCTCTCATATTCATCTGTATATTATATATATATACGTATATACGTTGTGCGTTTATCGTTAACGTCACAGATGGAGCCCAATCGCAAAGTCGATGGCGAGCATGTAAGTTCTGTCATCTCCGTTTCCATAATATGCGTCAAATTAGTTGCCAATTATATCATCATTTGTGTTTTGCATGCGCCATTTGTCGCCTTAACTCAAACATAACGAGTTTTCGTTTTTCTTTCTTTTTGTAATCGTTACAACACGAGCGAGTAGCGTTCTTATTATGTTATTCTAGTTACGTTTATTGAATACTTCGTACGTTCATTTTACTTTTGTTAACCAAAAGTTTCGTAATTATACATTTACTATTTAGTCATTACTTATAATTGAAATGTGTGTTTATTGTTTTCTTGAAATGAATTCATAACGAACCATTTACTCGTCACAATTACGTAGTAGTTATAATCCTTAGATTATATTTGTTACTTTACATCAAATAAGCTTTAGAAATGTAGCCTTTATTATTATTAAATTTTCACACTCTGCATTTTAATCGCCACAGAATGAATTTGTTTATAATTTAAACATACCGGTATAAATCAATGATTTTATATGATTTATATAGAATATAAACATATATCTAACATTAGGAAATATTTAAACTTGGAATTTTCTAAAAGTATTCATCTACATTCATTTTGTTACTTTTTACTAGCTTCGATTAATCACATGCCGTTTTAAACGACCTAATAAATATATTGCTTTAATATTTTAGATCTAGACTCCTTTATTATAGTGAATCTATGCGAATGGATAGATGGACTTCTGTTATATTATACTATACACTTTACTCGTTACTCTTAATCATTTTGCCTGTCACTTTTTTACTCGTTACTCTTGTAATTATTTCGTTCGTTTTTCGTACACTTTTAATAACAATAACTCCCACTTTTTACACCACAGCTACAACCGAATAGCGCAGCTGGTTCCGGCGCCCTGGAGCATGATCCCTGCTGCCTGTATCGTCCCAGCTGGTCGGCCCAGTACAATACCAACAATCAAATCAATAACAACAACAATAATAACGTACAGCTTATAAACAAGGCTCAACAATGTCCAGGACCTTTGCCCCTTGGCGTGGCTGTCATCGATATGTCCGTCACGCTGTATGGGACCATCTTTCCCAAAGTGGCGAATAAGCATCGACTGCAAATGCTGGATCACTTTGCAGAGTGCATCAAACAGGCCAAGAGCAATCGACAGGAGGCGGTGCAAATGAATATATTCACGGCGCTGCTCTTTGCGCTCAAGCAGCTGACAGACAGCAAGACGAGTCTTGGCCAGGAGGATGTGAAGAAGAGTGCAACGAGTCTTATAGTCGCATCGCTGACCAGCACCAATTCAACCATACGCTGTGCCGCCGGAGAAGCACTTGGACGTTTGGCACAAGTTGTAGGCGATTCACATTTTACGGCTGAACTGGCGCAGAATAGTTTCGATAAACTAAAATCAGCACGGGATGTGGTCACACGCACTGGGCACTCTCATGCCTTGGGCTGCTTGCATCGCTATGTGGGTGGCATGGGCTCGTCGCAGCATCTCAGTACCAGCGTGTCCATACTGCTTGCCTTGGGTCAGGATAGCGCATCGCCTGTGGTGCAGGTGTGGTCGCTATATGCGCTGGCGCAGATCGCCGACTCTGGAGGTCCCATGTTCCGTGGCTATGTGGAGGCTACGCTTACGTTATCGCTGAAGCTCTTGCTCAGTGTACCGCATGCTCATGTCGATGTGCATCAGTGTGTGGGTCGTGTGGTCAATGCGCTGATTACCACCGTCGGACCGGAGCTGCAGGGTAACAATGTCGCCGTCAATACCATGCGCAGTTCCTTCCTCTGCGCAGCAGCATTGCTGCAGGCACACGCCGATCCCTTGGTGCAAGCAGAGGCCATTGGTTGTCTGCAGCAGCTGCATCTGTTCGCGTGCAAGTCGTTGCAGCTGGACACGCTGGTGCCCACGCTGGTCAAGATGCTGGCCAGCAACTATTTCATACTACGCAAGGCCTCAGTGGCTTGTCTGCGTCAATTGGCGCATCGGGAGGCTCGCGAGGTATGTGAACTGGCCCTCACCATAACACCCGAACAATGCCCCGATCTGACCATCACCGAATATGGTTTGCCCGGCCTGCTGTTCTCCATGCTGGACACCGAAACTGATGCGGAAATGCTTAAAAATATACACGATACATTGACATCGATGCTGCAAATGCTGGCCGCGGATAATCTCAGCACTTGGCTCAGTCTGTGCAAGAAGGTTCTAACGGTGGCCGTCGAAGGTGGCGGTGCTGTTGAGGATCAGACGGGTCTAACGGGTGCTGGTTCTGGCGATACTGGTGGCTCCAAGTCAGGCGATAACCAACACACGGAGGACGATGATGACGATGAGGAGGACTATGCAGATGATGTGACCGAGTATAGAGCCGAGGAGAACACTTCCACGCATCCAGCCGTACAGCCCCGATGGCCCACACGCGTCTTTGCCGCCCAATGTGTGCGTCGCATCATCGCCAGCTGCGAGGCAGCGAATGCCTTGCATTTCGATCTGCTGCAGGCCAAGGAGCAGCAGCTAATCAAGTCACGTAGTGGTGATTATCTCATTCTGCATCTGGCGGAGCTCATACGTATGTCCTTTATGGCCGCCACCTCGGATTCAGATCAGCTGCGTTTGGAGGGTTTGCGCACGCTGCAGGAAATCATTGATCGCTTTGCAAATGTGCCGGAGCCCGAATTTCCTGGACATTTGCTGCTTGAACAGTATCAGGCACAGGTCGGTGCTGCCCTTCGTCCGGCATTTGCACCCGATACACCATCGCACGTGACAGCTGCTGCGTGTGAGGTGTGCTCCGCATGGATTGGCTCCGGTGTCGCACGTGACATCAGCGACTTGCGTCGTGTGCATCAGTTGCTGGTCAGTTCCCTGAACAAACTGTATACAAAAACCAACAGCACACAGCTGTACAATGAATCGATGGCCACGCTGGAGAAACTCAGCATACTGAAGGCCTGGGCGGAGGTGTACATTGTAGCCATGCTGGGCAATGGTAAGGCACCCGCCTCGCTGCTAACCATTATGCCAGCTGGAGCTGCCGGCGCTGGTACTGGTATAGCAACCGAATTGGTAACTGGCCTCGATTTAGATATGGACAATCGTGGCGAAAGTTTGCTGGGTCTGGTGCAGCCGGAATTACATAATTTATCCAACCATTGGCTGGCTGCCATGAAGGATCATGCGCTGTTGCTGTTACCCGTGGAATTTCAATCGCAATTGCCACGCGATGGCGGCTCGTTCTATACCACGGACACCATCAACTCATCCAAGCCCCACTACATGACCAGCTGGCCACCCATACTCTATGCTGCAGCGTTGTGGCTGCGGGATGAAGGCTTTGCCCGCCATCAGGATACAGATGCACATGCTGAAAGCAGCAACGGCGTCGCTGCTGCCACAGAGCCCGAATCGAATAACAATCACATAACACATGGTTCACTTTCGGCGGATCGCTTCCACATGATCTTTGGCATCTGCATGGAGGCTTTGTGTAGCATGCGCAGCTCGGACAAACCACGCAATATTGTTAGCTGTCTTAGAGCTCTGCACAGCATCTTCGATTCGGATTGGGCACGTCGACAGCTGATCAAGGATCGTGCACTAACCATTGAGCTGTGCCATGTGCTACATCGTCAGATACTGACGCGGGATGAGTTGCTCGTGCAGCTGCTCTGCGTGGAGATACTGAAACAGACCATACAGGCGGCACGTGAAGACCTACAGCGACAACGGCAGGCACAGAAACCCCAGCAGCAGCAGTCCAACAACAGTGCAGACAATGCAAATGAGAATGAAGTAGAAACTGGCGCAGAGCTGGATGTGGAGTTGGGCGAGGGCAGTGTCATGCAGCCGGGCAGCTCTCATGTCTATGCCGTGCTGGAAGTGTGTCTCTGTCTGTTCGTGCGCCAGATACCCAGTCTGAATCCCAGCAAGCAAACCAATCTGCAAATGGACTACGCTTATGCAAGGAATGCCTCATTCTTCTCGGTGCTGGGCGATGAGAATGGACGCCTGGTGGCCAGCGGCTTGCAGTGTGTCGAACAACTACTCGAATTATGCACGCCCAGCGGCGCTCTAACCATACTGCCCACCATTCTCTATATGACCACGAGCATTATTCGCGAAATAGCCAACAAATCGTCCATCGATAGCAGCATTCTGGCCAATACCTGTGCCGTCCAAGCCGCCTTGAATTGTTTGCGCACCGTATGTGTGCATCGTTGGTCCCAGCAGCCCACAACCATGGACGATTGGCAGCAGTTGCTCCAGAGCGCTCTAGCCACCATCATTGATATGACCAAAACGGCAGGCGATAATGAGGAACGTAAAGTGGATGAGGTTACCATGTTGCTGGCGATTACTGTATTCATACTGCACACACCCGCTTCTGTGGTGGGTACGTCCTCATTGCAATATCCCTGCATCAATCATTTCCGTCAGTGTCTGCAATCGGAGCACTTGTCCGTCAAACTCAAATGCATTGAGACCACTCGTTCCATATTCACCAAGGCGGACCTCAAAACGGCCACGCCCTATATACACGCCCTGGCGCCACGCATCATTGAGTCACTATACGCGGAGTCCAGCAAGACGCCAGCCAGTGAACTGGAACTGCAGGTTACCCTGGAAAGCATTGTCACCGTGGAGCAGCTCATTGAACTCGCCGAACCGCAGCATCGTAAGTAGCAAAGTTTCTCTTGATTCTACTAGATCGTATCATGGGTCTGTTCCAAATTTAAATTTAAAATCAAAATTACTTTAACATTTAAGCATCAGTTAATTATTTATATATATTTAGCATCATTATATATAATTTTTTTTTTTGATAAATATTTAATTTAAAATATATTTATTTGTTTTTTTTTTTTTTTTTTGTTTTGAAAATTGCTTTAATATTTAATTATTTATGAAAGTTTAGCATCATTATAACTATTTTTTTAAAATTATTTTTATTTAATGGTAAAGTTGTAGTAAGTTGTTAAATTAATTAATTTTTAAC
>JBANCZ010004122.1:0-10884 GCA_037040025.1 Sphaerogastrella javana | reverse complement strand
CAAACAGACGGATGGACGCACAAAGTGAGTGTGGAAGAGAGAGAGAGAGAAAACAACAAGGTGTATCAGAGAGAGAGAGAGAGAGAGAGAGAGAGAGAAACCTAGTGAATGTGGGCATGCCGGCAGTCAGGCAATGGTGAAGTTTTGGAGCTTCAATTTCTGTGTACAACTGGCTTAAACTTTGTTCAACCGACTCCTCGGGCTGCATGTATAATTACTGGTAAATCTGCTGGCATGCTAATATGGGTGAAACATTGAATGGTATTCGAGAAAGAGAGAGAGAGAGTGGGGGCACAAGAGTATGGGGCTTAAATTAACGTACATAATTACAAAACCCCAAACAACCATTTTGTGGCTGGCATATTAGATTTTATTAACTGTTGTCGTATTAGTTTTCCTCTCCCTCCTTTACCAAAACCACGAATCGAATCTAATGCCTGAGCGAGCGCACATGCAAATGAAAATGTTTACAGTGTATTTAGGGGAAAATTATGGAAATTATGCAATGTATATAGATACGGAAGGGGTTGGGCAAGTATTTGAATTTATAGAACATAAATGCTATATGGCAAAAGTTATGCAATTATTGATTGATTAAATGTTGAGAAATTGTTTAAATTTTTGGAATTTTTTTTCCCATATAAATCAAATATTTATTAGATGTTCAAATGAAACAGATTTTAATAATGATTTCCATAGAATTTAATGCTATTACCGGTCGTCCATCAACCCCAAATGCCATTAGAATGAACAGTAGCAGTGTCAATTTCCAGATACAGTGAAGAGAAAGAGAAAGGGAGAGAGGTGGTAAGCGAAAGAAGAGAGGCTCTTTCGCATTTGGTTGCCTAAGCTAGCCTTTCTGAGTCGGATAATTACAAAATCCGCTTAACCTCAAACGTTGTGTAATTCAGCGTAGCGCTGCACATAACTGTAGCATGTCTCTAATTGTAGCCAAAGTGAGCCCAAAAATGTTGACGGTAAAAGCAAAGAAAATTCAAAGAGAGAGATAGAGAAAGAACAAGAATTAAAGAGAGAAAGGGAGACAGAGAAAAGTACTTAATAAAAGCAGTAGCTGCTGCCATGGCAATGCATAGGATGTACAGTGAGAGAGAGAGATGGAGTAGATAGAGGGTAACACTAAGCAGCAAAAGTGCAGTAAAAGAGTAAGAGAGAGAAAGAGAACTAAGCCGGGAACAAGGTGTAAGTACTTAGTGCGATGTATACATACTTAGTAGCAGTACTAGAAGCCTAGGCCTAATGCGTTCATTAGCGGAAAAGCTACCTCAAAGTGTATTCGTTCTTGTGGAAAAATGCTAACCAAGCGATGCAAATGCCAAATTGCTAAAGAACGTATAGTATAGCACGAAAGTGTGTGCGTGAAAGAGACCAAAATGTGTGAGTATATATAGTATATATGAGTATATATCGTATGTACTCGTAGTTCTCTGGACAAACACAGACACAGTTTGCATTCAGAACATGCTGAGTGTTGAGTGCTTAAATACTTAATGCGGTTGACTGAACCTTAGTGCTATAGCAGCACATACACAGGCACATAGTGCTACACTTCCAGCTACTCACAAAGTACAGGCCCCGAAAATTATACCAACAAAAGTAGTAGTATAGTAGACCCCGTATGTAGTAGTAGACCCTGTATGTGGTAGTAATTGCATGTTTCCACAGTTTGTTAAGCTGACAAATATGCCAGAGCATCGACAGAAGTCAGTAGACCCTTGACACTACTCGGGTACGGTCACACCCAGACACACATAGATATAGATATGAACACATAGTTACTATTTGGTCATCATTCCCTAACGGCCCAACCTACATTTTGTCACATATGCTTCACTGATGATGCATCCCTGCGGTCTGTTTCAATTCAGGAACTGACCGACCATACAGGATGCGGGTAGCGTTTCAAGTTCGCGTCTGGTCACACCTACAGCAACCTAAGGTACTTGTTAACTGCCATTTCCTTTGCTCAAATACAGGAGGTGATTGTTAGACAGCTGCAGCTCTATTCCTCTTAAAACATTCACCTAATTTTAGTTGATGACTCGACTTTTTGGGAGATAATCATCAGAGGTTTAGTATAATTTGCAGGATGTAGGGTATTCCATGCATTCAGCTCGTTTTAGCTCTTCTTTGTATTGAACAGGCACACTCTTATTCAGAATGTTTCTCTCTTTTTATGCATGTTATTGTAGAGTATACAAAGTGCGACTATGTTTGTGTATTTTCGCCTCGTTGTGTTTGACATGTGCAAGGTGTAAAAAACCGTTTTGTTCGTCTCCTCTCATCTCATCTTTATTCGTTTTGCTTTTTTTTTCTGTGTGCAGAGTCAGCTCTCTTCTCAATGGTTAGTTGTGGGCTGTTCCCACTTGGCACTCATCATGTGTACCCAACAATTAGCAATGTGTGGTTCCTATGCTGGTTTTCAGCTGCCCTAAGCCTCAAGCCCTGTTCCCCTTATGTAGATCTACCCCTGAAGCGCTTATCCTCGTATCCTTTCATTTATTTCATACCGTATGTCTCTGGCCTTAACCTAATTGACTTTTAATTGCGGGTCTAGCTTGTTAGGCTTTGTGTATGGTAGATACGCTCAGATAGGCCAAGAGATACACAGTCACAGTCACAGAATACAGAACACACAGACAAAGGTGATAAATGGAAATTATATAGACTGCTCTTACAAATTATATATGCCCTGAAACTGTTTACACATGCTGCTCTTGCAGTCTTATGATTACGATTCCTAGGGCTTCTTTGGCTCAGCTAAGGCCCACTACTACACTAAGCCTAGTCGAGCCTCATCGAATCGAATCAAGTCGATTCGAATGAATTGAAAACGAATCGAATTGCAATGCCTGGTATTGCATTGAGTGAGCTGTTCGGTTTTGGTAATGTGCTCTCGATATCCGGATGAAGCGTAATTAATGCTAAAACCCTACAAGTACCCAGCGAATCGGTGTCTCTAACCATCGAAAGATCTCAGAGTCTTGAAATAATGCGCACAGTGACAATTTGTCTAAGCCATTTAAGAGCTTAAGATTAGTAAGAGTGGAAAGGGTTGAGCTTAACAATATACTCTTTCTGATGCTTTATAAGAAATTTAAGATGTGGTTTAAGTACATTATAATATTGTATATATTTGATCTATCAATTTCTGTTGCTCTTGAAGAAACTTGAGGAAATTATAAATTATAACAAAATAACAACTAAAATAATACAACCTACAGATTACTAAATTTAAATATACCATAAAGTATGGGCTTTAGGAACAGTGTATTTAGAATATTTCATTTTTCAATTCGTTGCAACAAATTAGGCATTTGATTTGTTAGGTGAAATCTATTACAAGCATTTTTGGAACACTCCTCAGCAGGACAATTGTGCCCCTGCCAGGCGTGGCCAGAGGACAACTGCTGAGATCGTACAGACAACCAAAGACATGGTACATCTGCTCTTGCTCTTGTTATTCCTCTTGTTGTTGTTGTTGTTGTTGTTCGGGTTGTTGTTCGGCTGACAAAGTGGAAACCATATGAAAACAATAATTTGGTACCATGGCCCCGTTGCGTTGGCTCAGTTTTTGGTACGATTCAGTTTGGTACGGTTTCTTTACGGTCAACTGCAGCAAATGGATGGCCATAAATTATAAATTCGTTTGACTTCTGCCTCCTGCCGGGCAATGAGACATTGGTCCAGGCTTTGTTTCTCTCCGTACGTTATCCTTGACCGCCCTCACATTACGTTCCGTATCCTGGCACCTACCAAACACACTCACTTACACATGTCCATGTGCATGTCTGTGTGTGTTTGTCCAACCATAATTCAGCTTGACAAGCCTAAAACCATTAGTAAAGGCAATAAAAATGACAATAGAAGTCAATTTCCATATTGTGTGCATCCCAGTTTTTGATTTTCCTGCATTTCTTATGAGAGTCCTCAGTCTGGACCTGGACTCGCAATTTTGACATATGCACACGCCCCTCGATAAAATGATATTCCCATCGATTTATATATTTTACATCCATAAGAATATGGTCGTATAATCCAATTAACGATCGTTCTTATATGCCAGATATATTTTGAAAATGTCCCCATAAATCATGCATGATAATATTTATCAAAAGTGCAGGATAAATGTATTGATGCACTGGGAAAAATTAAAGGTACATAACATAAAATTATTTATTAATTACTATGTTATATAAAATAAATTAATTATGGAATATTTGAGTTGTTTACAGTGTATTTTCTGTATGCGTATAAAATATACGAAAACCCACATTTCCGTTTCGGCAAATGCCAGCATTTAGATAAACAATTACACAATGCAAACTTCCGGTTTGAAAAATGCTTGCCACAACAACAAAAACAACAACAATATACTCGTAGCCATAGAAACCAGGAGCTCGCCTCGAACAACAATAACAAAAACAACAACAACAAAATAGAAAGAGAAAAAAAAATGTGTATAAAGATGCTGCCATGAAAAATGAGACCCATTCAAATGTTGGCAGTAACACAAAATGGTCAAAGCAATAATTTACAATCAGGCGACAAATCAATGTGTAACATCAGATGGTTGTGGAGGAAGGGAAGGACTCACCGTGATGGTTGGCAAGGGAGGGGCTGGGTGAGGTTTTTGGGTCGTTTGAGAGAGTTTAGCATTTCGATTTGGGACTTCTGGCACTGACTTGGGTTCTCGAGTTCGAGTTCAGTTCAATTCAATTCAGTTCGATTTGGGTCACACACACACACACACACACACACACAAAAAAACATATTGCAAATTGTATCAAAATTATTGTGTTAAATACAATTTCGACAGCAAAATGGGGAAAAATGGAATGAAAAGCAGTAAAATTGCGATTTTGATAAAGTGACTGACTTCTTTGTCTGAATTTTGTTTTGTAGACTAAGTGAATTTCTTTTAGGTGAAAGTGGAAATACAGATTGTACATAATATGTACAATTTGAGCCATATGAGATTATTAGATAGATTACATTTTTCATCGTTTATACTTAATTCCATTGTAATAAAAAGATCTTTTCATATTTTGTACATATAATTCTATATGTGTTCATTATTATATACTCGGATCATTCATAATTTCTATTTTTAGTTTTATATAGTTTGTGTGCATAATTTAAGCGGCAACCCTTCTATTAGTTAGCAAATATAGTAATGTGATTTATGTACACAATTATTGTTTATTTCATCTTTGTGTTCGGGGAATACATTTACACGCAAGTTAAATGGCAAAAGGGGATTTCAATATATATATTTAATCTGTAGCAGCAACTAATACTACTTGGCTCGACTAATTTATGTATTCATTTTTCACACTAAATACCATAATTTATTTCAACGGCATTCAGCGTAATGGCTCATCCTCACGGCAATCCTCTCTCTCTTCGTCGTATTGTGGTGTAGTGCATAGATTTTAATTCTTTTCGCTTTGACTACGGCGACGCCTCATAAACAATATTAAATCCCACAATCCCACCACACAGACTAAAACGGACAAATAGACAAACGGACAGACAGACAGCCACTGCTACTGTCGGAATATATATATGTATAGTATTTATGTAGAAAGCGAGTACAAAGAGTCAGGCATGCGATAAAAGAAAAGAAATAAAGAGAGAAAAAAACCCCGAAGACGAACAGACAGACAGCCAGACAGACAGACAGCATATTGCCCAAATCCCATAAAAACTTTGGTTACGCCTGTCACAAGGTGGGGGATGGCGTTTGCTCAGACCTCTGTGTAGAGGAGGCCTCTGTGGCTAACGAAACGCCTCCTCAATTCTAAATGTTCCATGACGTGGCGCTATTTTCGTCAAAGAGAATGAAAACTCTTTTTTTCAAATGGAATTCACACTGTCTGTGTGTGTGTGTTTGTGTGTTTGTGTGTGTAATACAGTAAACTAAACTAAAATGTAATAGACTGTATTCTACTCAGCTTTGGCTTGCCATCGCATCGCATCTCATCTCATCTCCATCTTAACTCAGCTGTCTGCATACGCTGCAACATGACACAGAACATTTAAAATTATGACAGTTTTCATTTTCAACGGAATTTATGCTATTTTTGTCCAGTGCTCTATCAGGGTGCACAGTTTGTGGTTTTTCATTCTATACCAAATAAATATGTTTTGTTTTCTTTCACTATATATTCTACTCGAACACAAGTAGAAGGTTAAATTTATACCATATGTTTTATTTCACAATTAAATACAGCAAAATATATGCATTAAAAATTAAATACGATTTTTTAACAACATAATTCCAAGCCTTTATGTAGACATCAATCTCAATCTAAATAGTTTGCTATTTTGAATTTAAAAAAAAAAAAAAAATATTTTTCTCACGCTAATATACCATCACATCTTAATCCACTTTCATATCGTTATGGGCAGCACCTTAAAAATGTCGGAAATCAAGTAAAATCAGCTTGATTATCTCCCGCAGAGCATAAAAAACACACTCCCTGCTAAAAGCTGCTAAGCATGTTAATAAAATTGCCATGAAAAGGCGCTCTAACAGCAGGACATACTCTTCTATATATATATATATATGTGTGTGTTCTTTATGTATGTGTATGGCAGTTCAGGAGCAGCAGAAGGTCCTGCTAAACCCAAAGAGGTCAAGAATATGCCACAACCTGTGACACGCATACACAATGAGCAGCAGCAGAAGCATTAGGAGGGACATGCTGTGTTTGCACAGATACAGTGTGTCCTGACAAAAGGCGAAACTGTCAAAGTCGTAATGCAGCTGGTACAGAACAAGAAGAACAAGATGAAGAAGATGGTCATAAATTTAACTATAGCTCAATAATAGGCGACAATAAAAATTTATTACATTTTGACCACCATGAAATCATCGTTAGGGACATTTGAAGGCACCTACAAGCACGCCTATGCAATAGAGCTGAAAACCCCATGGACAGGAGGATTTACCTGACAACCAGAAAGTGAGAGAGAGAGAGAGAGGTCAATGAAAAATGACACGAAGAAAGGCCTAAAGTGAGAATGAGTGTGTGAGAGAGAGAGAGAGAGAAAGTGTATGGTCACAACAGGAGAGATTGGCAGGAAAAGTTGACTCTAAGACGTCTGGCCGGCCTGCATCTTACAAGGCTGTCAAAGACGGCACAGCTCGTTTGTCACATTTAACAGATTTGTTATCCTGTCGAGTTAATGTCGGGCATACACACACACACAAACAAACACACACACCGCCATCAACATGTCCTGGTCGTTCATAAGAAATGCTCAACGGGGACCTTGAGCAATCGAATCGAGAGAGACAGAAAGGGAGAGAGAGCAAAAGATAGATGGAAGAGAGGCAGTCGCCAAGGGATGCTGCAATAAAAACAAAAGATTGATGGCATTGGGCACACGTTCGATTTGTTTTCCTGTTGCTATTGCCATGTCGTCCTTGCCTTTAGTGCTTTGTAATGTCTTAACATTTGACACATCACTTGGATTTTACCCGACCCACATCGTCGATATATATATATATAGAAGCGCTCGGACTTGGACTCGGACTCTCTACCTACTTACTTACTTAGCCCCTGACAAGGATATTGCTCGTTAGTTAGGGTTTCTAATAAATTTGTGCAACACATTTCTTTAGTTTTGTCCCTCCCCATCCTCATACTCTTATCGTTTCACTTCCAACATATCCTATACACACACACATAACATACATATATCCCAGTTTGCCTTCTTCGTCTGCTGTGCTCATTCCTGTCGTCGCTTGTAACATTTTTATTTGATAACATATTGCATTTACCGTCCCGCTCGAATCTTTTGGGCCTGGCTAACTAAAATATTGGATACTCCACAGACTCTGCACATGGTGCACACACACACACACACACACACAAACACGCATCCTACAATCCACAGTCCACAGTCCACAGCCCACTGCTCACTGCTCACAGCTCACATACATTCCACATCCCATAGACCATATCCGCGTCCGTCTACGGCTCAACTGGCCAGTGATTTATGGTGTCTGTGTTGGTCATTCAACTGCATTTGATTTAGGTTGTAAATTGTTGTATATTGTGGCCATGTCTGCGTTTCCTGTTCACTTCACTTCACTCTTCACTTGAGTTTGCTTTTGCTTCGTTTTGGCCAACTCGACGCTGCTCTACTCTAGACTCTACTCTTCCCTACCCTACTCTGTTCCCTGTGCTTTGGCTCAGTTTCGTTTATTTTCATTTTCTTGATTTGTTTCCCTTTTTATGTGCTTTGTTATTGTTGTTGTTGTTGTTTTTTTTTTCATTCGTTTTCATTCTGCACTCGAAAATTTTTCGCTAATGAATTTATTGCATTTCTGCTGTTGCTATGGCTCTTTGTCCACCCTGGAAAATAGTAGTGGTAGTAGTAATAGTAGTAAAAGTATTAGAAGTAGTTGCAAGTGGATTGATTTACTGGACTATTAATATTAATTACTTTATGTACGTTATGCCTGATGCAGCCAGTCAAACTGGTAGAAGAATAACAAAACAGTCAAATATGTATGAAAATTTAATATATTATTTCCCAATAATATTCAATTAAATAAAAAATTCTTTTAATTAAAAATTCATTTTTAAAAAATATTAAATGTCATTATTAAATTAAATTAAATTTCCTTGATATGTTTTTGCATATTCTAGAAAAAAAAAATTCCTTGTGTGAATATAAACTCCTTTTATATATAATTTTAACAAAATCCTCTGAATTAAATTTCTTTTGGTAAATAATCAATTTTTCAGAATATATAGGAATATAAACAAATATTAATAATATTTGTTTTAAATATATAAACTATTTTTCTTTAATAGTACTTAGATTAGGTTTCCCATTATATTATTAAGGTTATTCTAGAACAATAATAATTTAAACAATATTTTCCCAAACCTTTTTTTTGTGAATTTCTCATAAAATAAAGAAAAAGCGGAAAAAGCAGGAATAAAGTGTAGATTGTGTCGTGTCATTGCCAAATAATATTTCACACGTAAAGCTACCCAAACAATTCGACTGATGGCATAGCTAGAATCCAGAGGAAAGTGGAAAAACTAAGAAAAATTACGCGCAGCCAAATCGAAGAGGTAGAGAAATATAACAAGTGAGAGAAAGAGAGCGAGATATTGAGAAGGGAGAAAGTAAAGGGGAGAAATACAACACGTATATGGCAATGGGCAAACGGAAAATCTACAATATATTGCCAACTATTATGTTATTGTGTGAACGTGCACTGATTTCGCCAGCAAGGCTTTGTCCACGTGCAATATTTTTCACATCCTGTGTCGAGGTTTTTTTCCCGTCTGTTTTCGTAGGGGGGCGTCTGTATATAACCCATTGGTGTGGGAGGATCGGGTGCTGCTCAGCGTCTTATCGAGGCGTATAACATATATCATTGACACTTTGACATTGCCGTGGCGTGGCTAGCAACTCTGCCCGAGGGGGGAGATGTTGAAGGGAGGGAGTCTGCAGTCTGAAGTCTGAAGTCCGAGGAGTGTACGGGCCATGACCGACCGGATTTTAGTACTTTTCAAAATGGCACTTAATCATGGCAGCCGCCTGGCACAGGAAAATGCGGAAACTGGCACACACACCACGCGTAATCGCATGTGTTCACGCTTGAAAGGATAACGACAACGAGGACGACTTGTACACAGCGGAAGGACGGCGACTTGGTGCGCCCTAAGCAGGGGAAGACTGCCATCCTGCCCTCCTGCCGTCTGTCGAGCGTCGACCAAAACGAAATAAGATTAATGACTTGGCACTGAGAACTGTAGCTCAGCACTGGCTTGCTCTCGTTCTCTCTTACCCACTAGCTCTCGTTCTCTCTTACCCACTAGCTCTCTCTCTACCATCGTTCCTTGTCTCCTGGCGAAGGCGCAAAAAGGACATGCTGCCTGGCATTGGATAAATTGTTTGCTACTTGGACTGTCATTAGTCGAAAAGTTTGTTTGTTATTGTGTTAAGTGTTATTTGTGCGCATATCAAAGTGTCAGACAGCCCGACAGGCCGACAGACAGACAGATAGACATACTGCCAGATAGACAGACCCTGCTGTCCCCTTTGACTGCTGCCTTTTGATGCTGTGTGTTTTAGTTACTCTGCGTATCGTTTATCACTTTCGTTTTGGACACACATCCTACAGATTCGCATGTCATGTTTTGGTGTGCTTCCTCCTCCCGACCGAATACCCAAACGAAAAGAATGAAACAGCCAAATGACCACAGAAATTTGTATAACAAACTCAAGGAACTTTTAGCTATAGTATACATCTATACATACGTTCCGTGTCCTTAATATGTATGCATCTAATGGTCGCAACGTGACTTTGAATTTCTATTTTTATTTTGCTAGATTTATTGTTTCAAATCAATGTGTGGAGGGTCGCACGGTTGATCAGTAACGGCCCTGTCAAGGGCATATTGTGTGTTAAGCCTATTAAGAAACCAGAACAATGGGGTATTAGGCAGGGTAGCATTATAAATCTAAGCTTAGTTAATAATAGGTTCTATTATTTGAATATTTTTTAATTTCTCTCCCCTGATATTTGATGTAAACATCACCACCCTGAGTTATTTAAAACAATAACAATGCTAATTGTCGGCACAACTAAATCAAAGACCAATTCCAACCGAAGGAAAAAAAAAACAAACTGAAATCAAGATAAATAAAATTCCGCTTAAATTCCAGGAAATCCACAAAACGCTTTATATACAGCCGACAATTAATGGGAGGCTGATATAACACACACACACATGGATCTATTTCTTTCTTTCCCTCAACATAGAGTGATCCAAATCGACATCGACAACTTACTTCAACTAGATTATATGGCTCTGTGCTATATACTAT
>JBANCZ010004121.1:0-10885 GCA_037040025.1 Sphaerogastrella javana | reverse complement strand
TACACACAAATCGACTTTGCACAAAGTTAATAGACCCTTTTTGTGTTTTTCAAACACAGGGTCTAAAAACAAAAAAAAAATAGAAAATTTGTTCATTATTTTTCAGTGCTTTTTACGTTCAACTTGAAATAATTTGGAAATAATTTGAGTATATTCCTTTATATGGTATATATACAGGATGTCTGAAGCTAGCGCTGCAGATAATATGCCCAGTTATGCGACGTTTCTGGGCAGCATTGCTTCAACATCGGCGGTCGTATTCACAACGATGGGCGCCGCATATGGAACAGCCCTGTCGGGCACTGGTATTGCAACGATGGCTCTGGTGAGACCCGAACAGATAATGAAATCGATCATACCCGTTGTAATGGCGGGTATTGTGGCCATCTATGGCCTGGTTATAGCGGTGCTAATCGCCGGCTCCCTTACTACCACGTACACCATTCAAAGTGCCTACTTCCATTTGGGAGCCGGACTTTCTGTGGGTCTCTCTGGACTGGCATCCGGATTTGCCATTGGTATTGCTGGCGATGCTGGAGTCAGAGGAACGGCTGAGCAACCGCGTCTGTTCGTGGGCATGATCCTAATACTGATCTTTGCCGAAGTCCTGGCGCTGTACGGTCTCATTGTGGCCATTTACCTGTACACTAAATAATAAAAAGAAACCAATTAGAATCAAAAAGGATCTTGAATAAACTTGCTCTCTATGTACGATTAATTATTATGAAATATTCGTAATATTCATAATTCAGACTTACCAGGCTTTCCGATGTACTTAACTAGTAACAGCAACTGCAGTTTCTGATAACTAGATATTTTTTTCGGATTAAGGGCTCTTGTTTTGCCTTCTAGGAACATGAATTAAGTTGACTTTTGGTCTATTAACCAAAATCCAAACTACTTTGTCATATTTTTGAATTAGACATTTTCTTGTATTAAAGGCTCTCACTCAGCTTCTCGTAAAGTTGACCTTTGGTATATAAATTAACCGTTTGGTTCATGCTCTATACTATTCATATACAGGATGATTGTAAGGTTGTACAACTCACAGCCAAACCAATTCACTTAGTTGTGCGTACAAGTCCTAATCCTTAAATAGTATTTATCTAAATTTGTATTTATTTGTTTATGTATGTGTATGTGTGTGTATGTGCGTGTGTGTGTGTGTGTGTGTTCGTGTTTGATTGCATATTTATTTTCGGTGGCATTTGAATAAAGTGTTTGCTCTTAATAAACCCATTTAGCTAAGCACCTTGTCAGCCCACCTCTGCCTCAGCTGGAGCAGAAAGTTGAGGTTATGGTTGTAGGCAGGAAAGGAGGCATTCAGATGGGCAAACCTGCTGAGCGAGAGGGTGAGGCAGGGCGTGGCACTTTTTTGGGTGGAAGTACATTTTGAAAATTCAACAGCTTCCGCTTGAGCTTAACGCCAAGGCATTCAATATACACAAAGAAATAAACATACCTACATATACTCTCTCTCTCTCTCTCTCTCTCTCTCTCTCTCTCTCTATTTGTATATATATGTATTCGATTGTGTGTGTGTGTGTGTGTGTGTGTGTAGTACGCATCGCATTTTACTGTTATTTCAGCATTAAAAGTTCATTCGAGTGGCAAAGGAAGTGAAAACAATTATCTGCAGGAAGGTGAAACATAAATCCTCGAATCCAAAAGTAAATTGCAAATTTCGTTTATTACTTTCTGTGTCAACACAGTCCCAAAAACGTAAAACCCACCACACCCACCACACCAGATCGAACCAACCAACTTCAGCATCCACAAGATTTTGTGGTTAAATCGAATCGATATTTTATGTTATCGAATTTATTATGCAAACACACTCAACGCTAATGCCAATTGCCATTCGAGTTGCCCAGGCCCAAAAAGAGAAGAGAGAAAAAAAAAAGAAAACAGTGACACACACACCCGGTCTAAAACACAGCCACTCTAGGGTGGCCCAGGTGCAACCGCACAAACATAGATAGATAAACATGCACACACATGCAAAGACATATCCATATACATATACATATATATATATATATATACTTACCCATGTATGTGTGTGTATATAATCTATATATGTATTTATATATGAGCTCTGTTTGGATGACAGGCATCAACTTGAGCAATTGTATAAACAAGCAATTCGGCACACCACCCACCCCATCCGAACGCCCACTTGTGCCACACCCACTTCTACTCGTAGTCGCATTCACATTCACATTTCCACTCAGCTGTTTAGCATTAAGTGCGATTATGGCCATGGCTATAGCTAAAGCTATCGATGATGTTAATGGCTGCTCGGCTCATTTATCAAATTAAATAGACCTAAAATGCAGCCTCCAGCGATTAACCATAAAATCAACTCAAATTCCCTAAATGCCCCGAATACCCTCAATGTCTGAATGCTCAAATACCTGGCAAGAGCAATAATAATGCTTAAAATGTTAATTAATTTACCACTCAGACCAGCATATTTTGCCAGGTTTGCACAGTAGAGATCAAATAATACGAGCATTAATCTATAATTATTTTTATTTTAAGCGTAACATTTACTTTGTTGGTAGAGCATTCACAAGCTTTATGACTTATTTTGTTTTGTTTAGTATTATTCAATAAGAATTAGTATTTTTAATAATGGCCGCCACTCACGTCAAGTATCGATCACTGCACCATTGGGTTTATCGATACTTTTGCTGCATTTTTGATATATCATCTCTTTCCAAATCTATCGCATAATTTATATAGAACATGGCGAAAATATTTAATGAAATTTTAATTTCTATTTCGTTTTACTAAACTTCAAAATTCATTATTTAAATATACTTATTATTTGTAATTTAATTAATTGTTATGTTCAAAAAAATTTAAAAATGTATTGTATCTTTATTTATTGTAAACTATCTTTAAATTATGCTTATTAATTATGATTCTTTAAAGTGTATGATTGACACACAAAAAATTCAAATATTAAGTATTTAAATGCTTAAACTTAAATTATTTTTAATGTCTCTTCTTCTTTCTTTGTTTCCCTCTCCTACATCTCTTACTTTCTTCGCTCTCCCCCGTTCGATCTCTTGGAAATAATGCATAAACTGCTTTTGGCATCGCATTATTGCTTTATCCAGCTCGAAAGCATGTTTAAAACGTGCCTCATTGGTAATTGGCGGAATGTTTTTGGCCATTAAAACTGCACGCATCAATTGAGGCAACACTCACATACACACACACACACACACACACACACACACACACACACGCATACTCAAAGAATAAAGGCCAAAGCATTTGACTTTTTTATTTTAATGTGCAATGTCGACTGTATCATTCTTTTTCTGTCTCTATATATGTGTATCAATCTCTTTCTCTCTCAATCACTCTCTCTCTATCTTGTCTCTCTATATCTTTCTCTTTCACTCTCTCTTCCTCTCTCTCTCTCTCTCTCTCTTTAAGCTCGTCTGAGGCTCTTAGTCAATCATTGAATGGATATACACCAAGATATATAATATATAGTCTGGCTTGGCTATACATATTTGTATAAGTCTGAAAGCCATCATAATCATCATGAGACTCATATGATTTTTTGTGTTTTGTTATTTTTTTTTTTTGGTATTTTTGTTGTATTTTTTGTATTTTTTTTTTTTTTTTTTGGTGGTTTAGTTCATTTTGTATTTAATTTGATTTTGCTTGTATTTTGTGTGGCTGGGATAACCAATGACCTGGAAACAATTTATACTACTCTATTGTGTGTGTGAGTATTTTATGTGAGTGTGTGTGTGAATCTGTGAGTGTGAATCTGTGAGTGTGAGTGTGAGGATGTGTGGAAGGAATAGCCGCTTTGACAGGCTGTTCTAAGAGTATCTGCGACAAGGACATTTATTTCTCGCTGATTTCATTCTATTGCCAGTGTTGGTCACCCCAGGAATATTGCTGGACTGCATGGCACCCTCTCATCCTCAAACATCTAGCACACTGGCACCCCCTGTCGACTGTGCTCAATAAATGCGAAATAAACACTAAATGTGTAGTTGCTTACCCCCACAGCCCAATCCTCAAACTGCCCCCACTCACTGCCCCACAAACACCATCATTCCACTCACTATCTTAATTCCCTTTCCGTTCCTTTTCCCTCTTCCATTCGCATGCCCTTCCCTTTGCTCTGCTCGCTTTTTGTTCAGATTCTGATTCTGATTCTGATTCTGATGCTTCTTCTTCTGCTTCTACGTTTCTTTGGTTCTTCGCTTTTTTTGCTGATTTGAAGCTTTTCCTGTTGGCAACACCTCTGAGAGTCGCCCCACTGCCAGCTTTGACTTTTGTCCTTGCCTTTGGCATGTTTGTCCTTTGGTTTGCCCCCTTCTTCCTGCCCAGCCCCAACCCAAGCCACTACTCCATCCATGACACCCACGGCGTTCTTTTGCTTGGCAGTAAATTATCCTTATGCGAGGGTCGCCATTTGTCGTGTTGAATCAAAACTTTTGTCATAATTTCTACACCAGAAAAAAGACACAATAAAAAAAAAGAAATCTTAGTTAAACTTTTTTAAAGGTACCTTAACTTGAATTAGAATCTTAAGCATGTAGTTTATATAGTTTGTATTACGTCTGTAAAGTTTTTTACTCTTTTCCAACTATTTTATCTATATAATAATTGTTGCCTTAACTATTAACAAGAACTAAAAAAGCTGATATTTATTAATCCTAAATTGCTAGTATATATTCTAGTCCATCTCCCAACACTAACATCTGTTTAATTAAATTCATTCCCTTCGGGTTGATCATAACCCTATATCTTTTACTCAAAACACTTAAGGTTTTTTAAATACATATAGACAATACAATAAAGCCCAAATTTCTGTCGTAAAATCAAGAAATAAAATTTTTATTCGAAATGGAACAAGGAATTCGAAAACAGTGTCCAAAATGAACAAAAATTATCTTGACCAAAAACACAGAATGTTTATTGCGAAATCGATCAAACAAACTACACGTAAAATTGAAACGGAAATAGAAACAATTTTCATTTATGGAATTATTATTATGTCTGTTTTTAATTATCATAGTTCCCGGATTGAATTGCGCAGCCTTAAAATGACGATCATACTAGTGTCCGATCTTAAATATATAAATTGGGAGCTTCCAAATTACACAAACTACAATAACCGAATTTTTTCTATGTAGATAGAAACGTATATAGAACTCAAATGCCATAAGAACTAGGAGGTCTACGTAAATCAAGCCCATTCCAAATATTTTTCAAAAAAAAAAAACCAATGTTTAATCTGTTATAGATATTAATTTAAATAAATAAAAGTTCCTTTGATTATATCTTTATTAAAACTTTCTCTCTTTATATTACTGTACTAATTTTAGTTAGATTATTATTATTATTATTATTATTATACAGTCTGAAAAGCATGCAAGGAACAATATTATATATTTTTAAAACTTGAACCAAACCTATCTATCTTTAATTTTGTTATCAATACATTTTTATATGCAGATTGGCATTGAGTTTGTAAATGAGAGATCAATTTTTCCGACAGGATTTGAGGTTTATGCTACGATGCTTTAGAAGAGAGTATGAACTGCTCACCATTCTCCACTTTCTAGGATTCCCATTCAATAGCAATATACCATCATACGAACAGAAGACATATTTAGATTTAAGAAGAAAAAACTTAAAAGAATGAGTCATGCTCAAAGACTTATAGTAGCTATTTATTTTAAGTGAAAAACTGTGAAGCAGATCAATTGAACGTAAGCAATGAGTTAAGTCAAATCATCGGATATACGCAATTTAAAGGAATCTCCAATTTCTTTGCAGGAAATTTCTTGGCGTACTATAGAGTGGGTTTAAAGGGCTTTCGTATCTTTTGTTAGCTTCATTTATGAAGACGCCTTTGAATTGTTTTCTAGTGCTCTGTTGTTTCGGGTTGTTTGGAAAATAAAATTGTATTATGTATTGTATTAATATTGCCTGAATACGGTTTCAATTTCCTTTTTTGCGTGAGGTGGGCGCCATAGAAAAGGGAGGTCGTACAATCTGAACGGGGGCCAGTCAGGTCAGTGCGCATAGTAGCATGACGGAAATCGCAGAAGTCAGCATAAAAATGAAGAAGTGAAGGAAATATGAAAAGCAAACGATCCCTAGAGTTAACTACAATTGATAGGGGATGCCCTTAAGGGAGCTTAGCAGCCAGCCCCAACTCAAATATCAGGCAGTACACTGTCGCTCTGTCCGTTCGTCTTTCTGTCTGCCACGCTGTCCCTCTGTCTGTCTGTCATTCAGTCAATCTTCAGAGCAAGATTCGCTCAAAATCAAATTTATTTGCGAAACCACACTGAAATTATGACGGCGATGAAGCGACTCCGGCGTAATGGCATGCGGCATAAGCTGGGCATGGTTGGGTTGGGGGTGTTGGGCGCTGGGGGTTGGGAACGCTTGGAATGGTGTACGAGTACAAGTGGAACGATTGGAAACACATGTGCGTTTTATTGCATTCGCAGAAATATGCGTTCGTTTTTCCGCACACCCAGCCACACCCATAACTATTAACGTTGTCAACGCCTTCCAAAGGGGGTGCGGCACTGCAGGAGTGGGCGACAGTGGAAGCTGAGAGCTTGATGCTGGGAGTTGGGAGGGCGGTGGAATTGGAACATAGCATTGTCTGGCTTTTGCGTACGTTCGAGTATTTTTATTCATTCCTATTTCTAAGGTTTTTATTTTATTTATTTATTTATTTCGCCCCTCATTCGACCATCTTTAGTGAACATAACAACAGAGCAGAACAAGTAGAAGTGCCTGCAGCGGACGAGGAGGGGTGTGATGTGAAGGTCCAGGAATTGGCAAGGGGAATTGGTAGCAGAGCAAGAGAAAAGATTTTTTTTTATGCCCTCAGTATGTTGTAAATCTTTTCGCTAGCTGCTGTTGCTGATGAAATGAAATGAAACGAAATTAAGAAATTTTCTATTTTTTTCGTGCCTTCTCTTTCTCTGTTCTCATTCGCAATTTCTGCTCGAAACGGTACACTGAAGATATTATAGAACCGTTAACATTATAATATACGAAATACTCATCTCAAAGCTTAGCAATTCGATATATATCTATATATGTCTATAAATCGATATATGTATATTGAAGATCTAACTATTTGATTATCGATTATTATCGCATATATGAAAACATCATCAGGACCTCTCAAGTCCTTTTTCGATTAGTGTTAAAATTAATTAATTTATAATTTTTTTTTTTTTTTTTGTGAGTAATACATTCTGCTTTTTCTCAGTGTAGACGTAATATCCCTCCTCTGCTACACTGATAGACGAACGAACGGTTGTTCGGCAATAAACGTCTGCCTGACATTCATAATGAAATCATTTGGTATTTATTATTTCGCTTATGTGGTTCCCCCATTTGAGATATTACCTTCATTTGCTCTGTTGTTAACGGCGACAGTTGCCGTCCAATAGACCATGGTCTATAGCTCTCCTTGCCCTCATAGAGACCATCAACTTGGCTTTCACTTAAGGTTCAACAGAGATCTTATGACAAGCATAAGTATGTAGGTTTATGCACATACGCACCATATATGAATTTTCATTCATGCATGGAATTCCTCAAATGATTTTGATGTTTTTAACAGTTTCCTTTGAAATCTGTAAAAATATACATAATTTTTTGTTTGTTTTACAGTCTCATTACATTGCAATTAAATAACATTTGAAATTTTAAATTAAATAAATAAAATCAATCGAAAAATTAATCATTAAAATTATAGAATTTTAAAAGCACTATAGAATGACTTGTTCCTATGAAAACAACAATTTATATTTAAATTATAACACATTTATTTGTTTTTGTAATTATAGGTACAA
This sequence comes from Sphaerogastrella javana, assembly GCA_037040025.1. NCBI lineage: Eukaryota > Metazoa > Arthropoda > Insecta > Diptera > Drosophilidae > Sphaerogastrella > Sphaerogastrella javana. The sequence goes on along the minus strand of JBANCZ010004121.1, from coordinate 3,011 downwards.
ACGAAAGTATCGAAATCAGAAACTATAAACAATTACAGAGCTGATAAAGTAAGGGAGCTAACTTTGAGGGAACATTGCGGAATATTAGTGAATGAAATATAGAGGGTGCAGAGAATTTCCATCTGGAAATGAATTATATGCTTATTTTTAACGGACGCTCAAGCTTACTGAATACTAACAGCCCTGTTAGTTTGTAACAAGTTCTGATTTTCAGTATTTAAATATCGAACCTGTGCTGTATAACGTAATTCATCGATAACAAGTCGATTAATAGTACAAAATTTGATTAGCTGTATTGTTGACCCCATCTAAACCAGCAGCTGTACTCTATGACATATACTACGTCAAATGCAGTATTTTTTTGTATCTTTGCCTGAGTGCTTTGGCTATTAGCTGGAATAGGGTATATCTAAATGTACCTCTAAATTTTCCAGTGAAAGGAAAGCAAAAAAAGGAAAACATGGTAAATTTATGGCACAGAACGTGTTAGTGGTTTTGGTCAACTACCCTGAACGGAAACCCAAGCAACAACAGAAAACATCTAACCCAAAAGCAAGCGAAAAACTCCGGAGTAAACAGAAACCGCAAGAGAGAAATTCTGATTATTGAAAATCGAAGTTGCGGTTTTATTTGCCTTTTTCCTGCTTGCTTGTTTTTACAGCATTTTCTTTACGTTTTTCGCACTTGTTTCAATTAAACAAATTGGAAAATATGAACCCCAGAGCTGAGGTCTTCGGTTACTGCGGTCGGCGCTGGGGTATGTACGGGCGCTTGGGTTGGAGTTGGGTGGGGTTGGTTGGTGTTGGGTGTCAGGGTTTTGAGGCGTGAGCTTAAAATGCGCAGCGGTTACATCTAGCGACATTCCCCATACCCTACCCTCATCCTCCTCTCGTTGTCTTTTTAGCAGAGACAGAGCCACAAGAATAAAATGGAAATTTTTTGCTGCAGGGACAACGCCTGGCAACGGAGCTGAAGTGGCTTTAGGGGTTTCATTTGCTGTTCAATCCCTGCAATGTCGCGGTCTGATATAGCAGCTTCATGACATTTTTATTTGTGCTCCAAGAATGTTTTGCATTTTGAATATTTTTGTGCGCGCTAAAGCTCCACGCAGGGCTGCGTGTGTATAGGACTCCTTCCTCTCTCTCCTCCTTCCTCTTGGTTAGGGTATATTGGTAGCGAGTTTTATTACAAGCGTACACTTCTGTTGAAGGTGCGTTCCACATCATGAGGGGCTGGGAGATCTAGGCTGATGTGATTGTTAAGTTGGCACAAGGTGCCACACACACATAGACCCACACAGATTTGTTTCGAGGTCTGGCAATTTATGTCTATGGGAATTTTTAACAGACCTAGATACCCTTACTCCGCACAGCGTATAACAATTTAGCTGAACCATGTTTAAAAAAAAAAACGAATAGAATTATAAAGTATGCATACAATTATGCAGCATAAATTTGAATCAGAGTGAGATGTTCTCCGTAGGGTTCTGTCCTTTTTGTTCCTCCGATGTTGAGGCAATTGTAAGCGTATAGATTATTCGGTGTAGCACAAGTTGTTCTTGATATTCTATATACCCAAGAAGGATGTAACAGAAACACATGTGACGCTTCGGTTTTATCATTTTTTAATAATTCAGTGAGCGAGTGACGAAGAATCAATCAGGTTGATTACTTCGTGTACAAGTAGATGGCCACAATGAGCCCATAGAGGCCCAGGACTTCGGCAAAGATCAGTATTAGGATCATGCCCACAAAGAGACGCGGCTGCTGCGCTGTGCCCCTTACACCGGCATCTCCGACAATGCCAATGGCAAATCCAGCAGCCAGGCCAGCGAATCCCACAGCCAGACCAGCTGCGAGATGTATATAGCCTTTGCGTATGGTATAGGACTCCGAAAGCTGGCCAGCGATGAGCACGGAGACGACCAGGCCGTAGATGGCAATGATGCCAGCCATGACAACGGGTATGATGCACTTCATAATCAGTTCGGGTCGCATCACAGCCATGGCAGCTATGCCAGTGCCAGATTTCGCAGTGCCATAAGCAGCTCCAAGCGAAGAGAATATTATGGCCGATGCAGCTCCCATGCCGCCAAAGAATAAAGCATACGGCGGCTTCTCGTCCTCGTTCTCTGTTGCAACCATAATATCTTTATTTTGATTCGATTAACCAGATGACAAATAAATTCGAATTATTCGAAACTGCTCAAATCTATTTTCAGTTTTTACTAACAACTTAAGGGAATTGCTTTTGATGGAAATAACCAGGCTGATCTTGATTCGTGTCAGAGTAGTTAACTAAATAATTCGAATAAATTTAAATAAAACAAAAATGAAATTATTTGTTATTTTAAGAAATATTTATACTTGCCAATTGGTATTCAAATTGAGTATTCAGCTAAGGACTAGACAGAGATAGAGATGATAGTAAATTGAAAAGCAGTGTCAATCGAAAGTATCGCTAATTATCGGAATTATGCTGTGATCGATATTTGAAGTGAGTTGGAGCTGTTGGAAAATACTGATGGTTATTAAATAAAATGATTGACATTATATAAAACGCATCAATACAAATAATTAGTATTAATTAATTAATGATTATTTAATTTTTTATTAGTAATTATATTATTATCATAATTTTTATTAATCAATCGTCTCTACAATATTTAAAAAAAAAAGTTTAGCAAAGTGCAATCTTTTGTAAGTCTTCATGCAATGCATGTTATAAAATACTGATTTATTTAAAATAATGCTAATCATATGAAATGTATACATAGAAACTTTAGTAATAATTCATTATTTAATATTTTATTCTTATAAATTATTAATTTATATTACAACATTTGACTCAAAGTTTATCAGTGTAAGATTTTTTGATGTGTGTTATAAAATACTGATTTATTTTAAATACTAATCATATGATGTGCATACATACATATATTTAGACCCTGTGTTTAAAAAACACAAAAAGGGTCTATTAACTTTGTGCAAAGTCGATTTGTGTGTAACAGG
>JBANCZ010004120.1:0-10885 GCA_037040025.1 Sphaerogastrella javana | reverse complement strand
ATAATACTATACAACACCGAAAATATTATACTATACTGCACCGAAAAACCATATTACTCCAAAAATACTATTATGTTGGAAAAATACTAAACACAGGGTCCCTACTGTCGGGCCAGTCCCTACTGTTGGATATTTATATATATTTCTAAGATAACAATAAATGTTTCTTGCTTTTTGAGGCTTCTCTTTGCCATTTTCCTGTATTTCTTTTGCTCTGCTCCCTTTGATTTATTCGCCATTCGTAAAAAAAAGAAGAAAGTAAATAAATATCTATATATTTTTACGCCTGCCAACTGACGAAATGTTAATTTTTGGCAGTCCAACTGTAAATAGCTTTATTTGCATAGACAGCCTATAACAACTTCTCCCATGGTGACTTGCAAATTTAATTTGCTGATTGGGAAGACGCCCAGAGCCCATGGCTGGGCTTCAGCTATGCCAGGGGCATATGGGCGGACTGCATACTCAAATAAAAAATACTCAAATAAATATATATATCTATGTTTCTATGTGTTTGTATATGTATATCTATTCTATGTAGTTGTTTTTCTAGGGCATTAAAATTTTGGTTCACTTTAGAGGGTTGCCCATTTACATAAACGAAAAAAAAATATCATGGAATTTAAATTTAAAGTCAATCTCAGGAAATGGAAATCTAATATGTATATGTATTTACAAACACACATTGCTGCATAAATTGTTCTATTTTAAGTGCGGTTACACAGGTTGTCGGAATTTCCCAGGAAATTGTCTAATTAAGCTGCCAAAGACCCCAATCAAGCAAAAAATAGAAAACCTCAGCACATCTGGCATTTATAGAGGAATTTTGCGAATTGAGTCACAACTCAAGCTCAAATATTTCAATTAAGTGTGTCTGGGTACTATGAATATGGAAGATATATATATATATATATTTGTGTGTATATAAGATATATCTATAATATGTAATATTTTATAATAAAACCAAAGATATATGCTTTCGAATTTAGTTAAAAATCTTGATAAAATTGGGTAGTAGTGGTATTAATTAGAGTTTGATTAATCTTGAGAGAGATATATGATATATGAAAATATATAATAATACTATAAAGAATATATGCATTTAAATTTGGTTAAGATTGTTGGTGGAATAGGATAGTAGTAGTATTAATTAATATATGATTAATCTTAATTAAAATGTTGCTCAAATGTAATTGCAACTTAATTTAAGTGCATTAAAATAAACTTTAACTTGAGCTTGAGTTTTAGTCTGAGCAAAGTTAAATTCATTTAAGCTAGGACCGCGTGAAGCAAAGCTGCATTGAGTAATGGGTAATTCTATATGACAATGTCATTTGCCTGAACCACAACAACAACAAGAAAGTTTCTTCATAATAGGTACAGAGAGTGAGAGAGGTGGGGGGAGTAGAGATTTTATCTTTGAGCGCTCATTAATGCGGCTATAGCTCATCGGTTCAGTTCAGCAGGCGTTGGTATAAGTGAAGATTTTGCTCTCCCTGTTGGCACAAACTGAAATTGTATAACCTGAGCACGTAGATGGCTAAAACAGCAGCACCAAGAGCTCGTAAAAGTAAAAGGTTGCCACACTTCCACTTCCTCCTCTATCTTTCTCTCTCTCTCGCTCTCTCTTGCTCCCTCACTCTCCCTTGCTCTTTGGTCAGCTTTAATGCGCTTTGCACTTAATTAGTGCAAATAACTAATGACACACTTTGCCATCGTCTTGGTCTGAGCTCGAGCAGAAAGCATTCCACTTCATCTTGCTTTAATACGAGCCCAACTGCTGCCACTTTGACTCCATTCTCATAATATTCATTTACTCATTCGTTTACTCACTCATTCACTCATTTCTTTCAATGCAATGTTGACCACTTTTCACACGCTTTTCACATCGACTAGCAGACACTCAGAGTCCTAGTAGTCCTTCTCGCATCCTTGAATTCGGAGTGCACTTTAAAATAGACTTATTTATTATTTACAGAGCTTTTAAATTATGCTTAAGTTATATTATATTTAATTTAAATTTGATATTTATATTAAATTTAAATTGTATTTGAATTTAGTATTATTCCCTTAAATATGAAATTTAAATTAAATGAATTTCAATTTGAAATTATTATAAATGAAATATTTAAATAAAATTCAATTAAATTGTATTTTAAATTGAATTTATAGAACTTTAATGCATTGGAAATTTACCTCAATTTCATTTACTTCGCTTTGACAAATTTCCCCCCAAATTCAAATGAAATTATTCCACTGTCATTTATTCGCTTCCTCCCTTTTCGTCTCTCTTCCTCTGTATCTCGTGTTCCATCTCACTTTTCTGTATGTCGTGTGTACGCGTAGGCGTATGTGTGGGCGTATGGGTAGGCGTGGCTAATCGCTTTACAATTTATCAGCTTTGGCAATTGTGCAAATTTGATATTCCATTTCAGATAAATATATCTGTGGCTGAAATAATGAAATTATGCCAGTCTGCCTGCATTCGATAATGATGATGTGATTAAGTTTTAAATTACATTAGCTAAATGTGTTCACTGTGCGAGGCTGTTCCCAGCAAACAAGTGGAGTAGAGGCATAGGGAACAATGAAAATGAAATACTCCAAAGCTTTAGAATGATATGCATTGGCTATAAACAAATAAAAGACCTAGAGAATAAAAAGTAAGAAGACAAAAAAATCTGTTTATGCGATCAATACAAAAGAGAGAGTGCAATAGCGAAATGTAGGAACAGAATGTGGGAACAAAATAAAAGAACAGTTTGACAATGAAGCGCTTGCTCTTGCAAATACACTGAGTGCAGAATGGGAACAGTAGGGACGAGCAGAGTGTAGGAACAGAATAGAAGAATGGGCGAATGGGACAGCAAGGGCTCCCAATCGCCAAGATAAGAACAGAATGAGATGGCAGAACGTAGGAACAGAATGAGAGAACACTATGGAAACAGAACGGCGCGCAGTCGCATACAAACACACACATGAATAGCAGTACGAAACAGACTCAGTAGAGCACAGAATGGGAGAACGGAATGAGAAAGGAACGGCATGCAATTGCTTACGCACACATACAAGTGCACTTGCATAGGTGAGTGTATAATAGTGTAGAATGGGAGAGCAAGAAAAGAGAGAGAAATAGAAGAGTAAAATACATGCATACTAAATTTCGAATGCAGCGCAAAGCCGTCAAAATTTGAACAAAGATGCGTAAAGTATGAGACAGAGTAAGTACATTGGTTTGAGGGCAGGCGGAAAACAAATGAATTCAGCTTCGGCTGTATTTTGTTTGTTGCCTTTATTATTTTAGAATACATTTTATTTGTATTTACCATACATATTATTTGCACAGATTTCCTTAATATAATATTCTAAGCATCTGAAAATCGCCTATATGTATTTATTTTTTAGCCTAATTGGCAGCTAACTTGGCCGTAAGTCGAAATTCATTTTAATGTTAATTGCGCATTGTTTAATAAATAATTGGCAATAAGAATTAATGCCAAGCCAGCCACAATGCGGGCCAGTAATGCTCCAATGAATCCCATGCTGACCGAGCGAAGGCCCGATGGGACTCTGTTTGGCATAAACCACATAAATACATACATATATATGTATATACGTATTTGTACGTGTATATAGCCTGGCTTTGTTCAATATTTGGAGCCACGCCTCGGTGAACGCCTGTCAATCAGGCGTAACAGGAAATTGGCCTCAAAGCAGAGTCATATTGATTAGCATCGAGCAACAGCTACCAAATGTCAACCAACTGAACATAATAGAGTATCTAGAAACGGTTTAAAGTTGACTTTTTTATTCGTCATTCAAAAATATATTTTATTTGAATTTTTATCGATTTTTTAGGTATATTTGAAGCAGTCAAATCCTCGAAAATTGTTTATACAGCGTATCTTATAGTCGTTCAAGTTGCTTAACAAGTTGTGTTTTTTATAAGGCCTTTTAATCAAGCTTAGCCATATTATCTATGGCACTTTTACCTCCTTCAATAAAACTGGCCAAGCGTTAAGGAATTGATGGTAGTTCAAACATTTTTAACATAAAACCCAACAAAAATTATTGCCAAGTTGAAGTTTTGGCTTTTCTGGCGCTGCTTTTGCGCCCTTTTTCTGTTAGCCATTGCTAGCTGGCAATTAACAAGTTTGTTAGCCCACAGCTAAAAAAAAATCCACCGCAAGTTGGCTAAGCGTAAACAATGCCATCGCACCAGACGGAAACGGAAATACGCATAGCAGTGACAGGGTAGGGTATACATATAGGGTGTAAGGTATAATGTAACCCTTGTTGTTGTTGTTGTTGTTGGTCTTGTTGTGGCTGCTCCACCTGAAGCAATTCATTTTTAGAGGCGCTCAATTTGCATACTGCTTAAAATGTAAATAAAAAACTCAACTCAATAAACATTACACTAGTTGGGTGCCAGCAGACGCTGTGGGGGTGTTTTCCCTTGTTGTTGCTCTTGTCACATGTAAACGGCGCGACGCAGTTTAAAAAAAAATAAAAGAGACAACAAGTAAACCCCATTGACGAAAGTCTCGGGTCTGCCATGTGCGCATATTTTGAGGCACTGCACCTGCACAGAGTAAAGGGTCTGCAAGGTTCTACAGACAATAAAATCGCATGCAAAATACAAAATAGATCGCAAGAGTTTTAAATCAACTAGCCAAAAAATTCGATCCAAAAATTTTATTTTATATTTACATATATAGAATTTTGTAGTTATATTTCGAATAGAGGGTAGCTGGTACCGTCTTTTAATATTATTATTAAAGCTCTTAACATTCGAGGTCGACTGTACGTTAAATTTGCCCATAATATGTAATATAAATAGCAAAGTATCTTAGGTTGCTCCCAGACAAATATTAGTATTGATTAAGAACAGTCTCATGTCTTGGGGTCTTGGCTTGTATAATTCTCACATGTACGTACAGACGATAAATTCAAATATTAAATAGGTATAAAAGGCAATGTTTGAAGCATTGAGAGCATTAGTTTACAACACTTAGAGGAAACGTTCAATACAATTCCTTACAATGAATCCAAGAATCATCGTATATCTTTCATTGGCCCTGGTGCTGATGCTGATCTTTAGCGCACCGGCAGCTGAGGCTTGTCGTAAGGGCACAACGAGAAAACCCAATGGTACACGAAGCACAACAAGATCAACGGCAGCTCCCACAGCTGCACCCACTGTTGCACCCACTGTTGCACCCACTGTTGCACCCACTGTTGCACCCACTGTTGCACCCACTGTAGCACCTCCTGATGCTCCAACTACTGAAGAATGCACTGAAGACAAACGTGCCCAGGGACTCTGTTAACTTAATTAATTAATCAATTAATTAAGCTATCTACACATATGGACCACATACATATACTAAACTGTTAATATTAAAGCATAATAAATAATGAACATGTTCAATATATTCTAAATAAATAACTATACACAGCTTAACGAAATCGTAATCAATATTTTAATGATAGGGATTTAATTAAGGGATTTTATTTTTTCTACCGTATTCTATTCCTATTCGATTTGTTTTCATTGAATTTCTCTTTATGCGTCGTTTCTCAGCTTCGCTGCATAGATCAAAATCGTATTGTCGTGTCTTCTTTATGCTAGACCTACGCTCTTTTGTAGTCTCTATATCTTTCTCTCTCTCTCTGCCTCTTCTGTTTGTATGCTTCATCTATTCTCCCTTAAGCTCATCTTAGCACCTCTGGAATCCGTTGATATTAGATTAGAAGATTAAGTTCGATTTGCTAGTTTAAATTTCAAAATTATAAAAACTTCAATATATCATTATTTTTACGAGATATTAAAGTAGATGTTATTGGTAGACAAACATTGGTTTTTATATAATAGATTAGATTATTTAATTAATGAAATAATATCTTACAACCTCGTGTAAACTTCACTTCACTTCTTAGTAATTCGCCATTATGATACTTAGAAAACAAATATTTGCATGTCGAAAGGCAAAAGTATAGACTTAAGAATTATAGAATGGTATAAAAAGGGGTGTATTTCGTGGGATGGAGTTAGTTTGTCGCACTCACAGTCAAAGCGTGAAAAACTATGTCCCCAAGGTTCATCATCTATCTGTCCTTGGCTCTACTGCTGTTGGTCTTTAGTGCACCGGCAGCTGAGGCCTGTCGCAAGAGACCACCGACAAGGAGTCCAACAGCGGCACCTACGAATGCCCCAACTGCGGCTCCTACAGCAGCTCCCACAGATGCCCCCACAGCTGCACCAACTGCAGCACCAACAGCGGCACCCACTCAGGCACCAACTGATCCAGACTGCACTCCCGAAATGAGGGACCAGGGACTCTGCTGAGAATTTATATATTTTGATTATATTTCATACAATTTCTATTGAAAATGACTTGAATAAAAAATAAACATGCAAACAATATAAAACATCAAATTATTTAGCAAATAATATTCATGTTCATGTAACCTAAGACTTGAAGGCGATCTTGAATCTTTAGGGGGCTGATCAAACATTTCATAACAGCGGTCGTCTATGAGACCTCTATGTAAATGTGTAGGCCTGGACCATGCTGGAGGTCTTATAGTAGAGATCGGAGTGATTTTGAACAGCTTCTATGCAAATATAATCGTCTTTTAATCTACTCAAGCAGTTCAGAGATCACTTGTAGTCTAAATGTTTGATATTTCTTCCTGTTCGTTCAAAATTCGAAAAGTTTAAGTGGTATAGAAAAAGAGCGGTGATATGTGTGCCTTTGTTAAACATAAACCGTGTTAAAAATCGAAATCTGTTTATTTATTTCTGGAAAATCTATATAAATAAATTGGTGTACCTACCATTACGTTTTTACCTAAGCAGTATTCAAGAATTGCAGATGTTTTCTTCAAAAACGTAATAAATACTATTTGTATAATTATATCATATTTACATCATCAGTAGTATGATATATTATTATGAACCATCTAAGTTAAATATAAATGTTTTCGTAATAGATTACACAAATTGTGCAACAAGGTTTTATAAATACTAAAATGGTATATAAAGCCTTACTTTTGGTAATATAATTACTTTATAACATTTTGTGCAAGAGAGCAGTACAATGTCCCCAAGGTTCCTCATATATCTCTCCTTCGCTGTGCTACTTTTGGCCTTCAGTGCTCCCACGGCTGAAGCCTGTTGGTGGTTGCGTCCAAGACCCACTCAGGCACCAGCTCCCACTGCCGCACCAACGGCGGCTCCAACTACCGCTACAGGGCCGACAACAGTGGCACCCACAACTGTAGCACCCACAACCGTTGTAACAACCGAAGAATGCACTGAGGAACAGCGAGACCAAGGACTTTGCTAGACAGAGCGCTAATCTCCTATGCATATATATGAGAAACCCAATTAAATGATATTGTAAATATTATTGAATATGCTCTCAATAAAACAATAATTTGCATTCAGATTAGATACTAAATTAATTTGGTAATACCCCTTAAGGAATCCTGTAGAAAATATATAGTGTAAAAGGTCCCTATAAGATTGACAAACTGAATTGATATAGTCAAATTAGTAGTTTTCAAAAATTGAATCTGTTAAGTTTTCAATATATTTGAATCGAAATTGTACAGGAAATTTACAGATGCACAGCTTAACAGCTTTCTCTCTTTCGATTAAAGGTAAGAAATGGGTGCTCGGATTGAGGGGTTTAGTAAGGTCTGTGAGTTATCGATTTGTGTGTGTTCGTAGTCAATTGATTATATATTTACATAACCTTGTAATTAGTCTAACTTTACTTTTACAGTTACAAGTATAATTGTTCTGAAAGTGCAATTATTTGATGAATTATATAAAATTATCAACGTGAGGTACTTGGGTTTAACTTAGACAAGGTGTTCAATACAAATATTTATAATTCGATGAGGAAAATTTGTATATAAGGAGTGCCAATGGTGGAGTAAGAGTTAGTTTATAACTTTTACACAAGACGTTTAAGACCATGTTCCCAAGATTCTTTATGTATCTTTCATTGGCCATCCTGATCCTGGCCGTCGGTGCACCAACCACTGAAGCTTGTTGGTGGCTTACCAGAGCCACCGCAAGATCAGGCGTGCTATCGGTTACCGAATCGGTAGCAGTGGAATCCGAAGCAGCTCCAGTGGCCGGTGCACTCGCTGCTCCAGTGGCTGCCCCAGTGGCCGCTCCAGTGGCTCCTGTTGCTCCAGTTGCCGCTCCAGTGGCTGCTCCAGTGGCTGCTCCAGTGGCTGCTCCAGTGGCTGCCCCTGTTGCCGCTCCAGTGGCAGCTCCTGTGGGCCCAGCGCGTCCATGGTCTGATGTAGTGGATCGACTAGTTGCTCCAGTTGCCCCATTGCTTGATCGATTGGCTGCTCCAGTGGCTGCTCCTGTTGCCGCTCCAGTGGCTGCTCCGGTTGCCGCTCCAGTGGCTGCTCCGGTTGTCGGTCCAGTGGCTGCTCCGGTTGCCGCTCCAGTGGCAGCTCCTGTGGGCCCAGCGCGTCCATGGTCTGGTGTAGTGGATCGACTGGTTGCTCCAGTTGCCCCATTGCTTGATCGATTGGCTGCTCCAGTGGCTGCTCCGGTTGTCGGTCCAGTGGCTGCTCCTGTTGCCGGTCCAGTGGCTGGTCCAGTCTAGTGATAATCGACAATTAGAAGGACTTAGCTAACGAAGGCGTTGACCTAATATTTACAAACAATATATATATATACACATATACATAAACATAAATATATTCTTCTATACATATAACCGCATTATAATCTCTTAATAAAATATATACTTGCAATCGAAATATAGAAATTCATAGTTATTATCGTAGGGTATATAAAGGAGATTTGGTTTCAAAGAAAACAAATTGATTTCGGGGTTAGAGAAAGAATTTAGTACTATGTCCATTAGATTTCTTTTATATAAATAAATATATATATCTATCATTCATATAAATATGAATAAATATAAATATATCTATCATTTAGGGCTGTATCAATAGCCCTGAGTAGGCTAGCAGGTTGCAATTGTTCTTCTAGTTTCTGAAGAGATCCCAGCCGCTCTATTTCCATTCGGTTCATTGGTATATGTTTAATGTTTTGGTTGTAATATACCCATAATTAGCTCTTGATTTATAATATATAATACTATAATATATATTTGTTTTTATATCTGTGCAAAGGGTTTTATGAAATTAAAATTAATTGGACGCATTTTACTTAAAACAAATGTTAAGCAATACTTCCTACTTCAAGATGATGTGTTCTATAGACACTTGACTCTTAATATTTGTTTATGAGCTTAATAAATGTATTGTACAATTTAGCAAGCGTGACTTCTACACAATTAAAATTCAAATATTTGCATAATGCAAAAGTTTGCACAATTAACATGTGCACTAATGATATTTAATATAATTTATTATAACAAATACAAAAAGTGTATATAAGCAGATGTCTATAGTTGAGTATAGTTACTTGAGAGCATTTACCCCTAGCTAGCAGCACAATGTCCACAAGGTTCCTCATATACCTCTCATTTCTGGGGCTCTTGCTGATCTTCAGTACCCCAACAGCTGAGGCTACCCTTGGCTGCCTTCTTGGACTACCGAGTTGCCCTTGGATACGAAACCAAGGTAGCGGTAGTGGTAGCAGTAGCAGCGGTACTGGCTCAGGTACTGGAGCAGGTACCGGCACAGGAACAGGAACCGGTACAGGCGCGTCAGGACCGTGCACACCAGCTTTAAGAGCGCAAGGAAGGTGTTAACACCTTTGCTCTAACAATAATGGGGAACACGTGAAATATATGCATAAATATTTATGTAACATTCTAAGTATTTAAATTGTTAGTAAATAAATTTGATGTGGTATTTCTTTACCCATACGCAACAATACTATAATATAATCAATTTGAGAACTATATGCAAGGCATCTTTTCTGTCGATTGGGTTCGACTGAACCGCTTGTTTTCTCCTGGACACGCGCTTCATGAATAATGCAGCCAAGGGGCAGCGCACGGCGGCGATATAACAGATAGAAGTCATAAACAAGCAGTGTGTGGGTTGTGTGGGTTGTGGGGGCTGTGGGGTCTGTGGGGGCTGTGTGGGTGTAGTGTACCTTAGGTACTAGGGTGTTGGAGTTCTACCCGACTGCAGTCAGTCGCAAATCAGGCAACAATTAAAGCCAAATAATGTTAATGCCACGCGACGGTTGCTGCACTCGAATTATGCAAATTATACGAATTTGATAAGGGTTCATTTCCCTACGCAACCTTCTCCGTAAGCTGATTTCTGTACAGAGCCCAATAGATACAAATCCAAATGTCATTACAACGCGCCACACAGATTGAAATATATTTCGAAAAGAAAAACCAATTCGTAAATGCAACCAAGCATGAATAATGCTAGGGTCTTTCATACCATTCATTTGTCTTAGAGTACTCCCGAAATATAGGGAATCGGTTCTAGCTTTCGTAAAGGCTATAATCGCTGAAATTCTACTATAAATAAGGAATTTTATTAATTTAGTTAATTAAAATTTTTGCAAAGTAAACTTGATTAACTTTAAACATCATAATGGATTTGTAGCTCTAATTATGATTAAAACTGGGGCCCCGACGCCGCTTTTATCCAATTAAGTAACCGCATCAAACTAAACGACCCAAAACTCTCGCTTCCAGCACGTGACGGGACTGCAAAATGTGATGAAGTCTGTACAACTCCCATGCTGTAGTATTCATTTAGTATTCATTTACTTTAGGAGCTATAAAAATTTAATGTATTATATTATTAAATACTATTATTTGAAATCTATTAAAATATATATGTATATATATTACTAATGATTTACTGGCACACGCCCAATAGGTTCTTTTTTTGGCTATCAGTTAAAGAA
>JBANCZ010004119.1:0-10887 GCA_037040025.1 Sphaerogastrella javana | reverse complement strand
ATATATATTTATAAAGCCCTATATAGAACACAATGAATAATGAATTTATATTGTAAATGTTGAGCATTTTAATACCTTCTGTATAAAAAGTACCCGGAAAGTTTTGCTCACTGTTTTCTTCGATTATCGTGGTGTTGTACATTGAGAATTTCTTCCTGAAGGTCAGACAGTGAATAAGGAGTAGTATTACTTGGGTGTATTAAGGAGTTTGCGTGAGAATGTTCGTCGTAAACGGCCAGATTTATGGAAAGACGATTCGTGGATTTTGCATTATGATAACGCGTCGTCGCACCGAGCCACAATTATTCAGGAATACAAGACCAAAAACTCAATAAATACTATCCAATAACCGCCGTATTCTCCAGACTTAGCTCCGTGTGACTTTTTCCTATTCCATACCGCCATACCTTTGGCGGCCTATGAGCGGAGTATGGAAGAGTTGGATCGCCGATATAATAATTGTATTGTAAGCAATGGGGACTATTTTGAAGAAGACAAAATAAATATTGATCATTAATTTTAAATTTATGTTTTTTTTTTTTAACAATTCCGGGTTCTTTTTAGACAGAAGGTATATAAATATATTCCTAATATGCTCATGCTCTATATAAATTTTATCGCCTAAATAAATCCCTTCACTCAAATTTGCATACATATGCCAGCCACTCATTTTCCTAGCGTCTCTATCTTTGGATCGCTTTTCCCTATATCTCTTTCATTTGATGATCGATAAAATCGTTTACACGCGCCTTTAATTAATTTGAACTACAGATATTATTAGTTTTGAGTGTCTAATAATTTCAACAGAGCCGCAAATGAGTTAAAACAAAAAACTTTCTTGTATGTTTTGGTTTTGTTTTGTGGTCTGTGTTTTGGTTTTTATGAACTTTTTAATTTGTGTGCGCCCATTGTAAGTGTCGAATTGTGTGTGTGTGTGTGTGTGTGTGTGTGTGTGTGTGTGTGTGTGTGTGTGGGCCTGCGTGTGCGTGTGTGTGTTTGTTGTGAATTGTTTTAAAGCTTTCGCTACGTTTTGTGGCTGTGTGGTGCTGCGATTAAAATAACAATTTAATTTTATTAAATCATCAAAATTGTTTCACTTTATGCAACACACCGCAATGTGTAATACCCATTATAACTGCATAACAGCCCACTGTGCACCAATGCTGTGGCCCATAGTACCACCGGAGCCAAGAGTAACCATTGGGTATCCATTGGGTGCATTCAGATGCAATTAATGTTAAAGCCGAGGTAAATCATAGTGCAACTGCTCAATTATTGATTAAAGTGAAATGACGGTTTCGTTTCATTAGATGATAGGCGCGTCTATCGTTGCGACACTTATCGATTATTGATTGATCGATTGATCGTTTGAACAGGTATTACAGCGACATGGGGCGTCGCGTCAACCTTGCGCATTTTCATTACTAATTTGCATTGACAGTCGCAGTGGTTGCAATGTTGCAGTTGTGCGTGGTGCATGCTGCGTAACTGATATTCTAAGGTTGTGTCAATGCTACACTGCAAGAAATCCACAACAAATAATAATTATGGGCTTAGAGTTATTGCTGCAAAATACGTAAAAGGGGTTTACAATCATAGATAAATCATAGATTAAAGTTATAGAACCCATCTACTTTGTAGACTTTAATATGCTGCAGTTTATCATAATTTCTTCACTTTAAGCTACATTATTTTTTGTCAGTGCATTGGCAAAACTAGTTCACTTCGTGTCACAGCGGCTGCAGCGCTAGTTAGCTGTACTAGTCCACATTGACAATGACTTTCGAATAAGATTTGCATAAGAAGTAGAAGTGCAACCAGAACTAGTTCAACTTAAGCTTATCGCAAAAACCAAAGCCAATGTTTAACCCACTTTCAGATAATTTTTTTGTTTTTTTTTTTTTGCATTAAAAAAGAATCGCTGTGTAGTTGTTTGAGTTTTCGATAACAATATATTTAGTTTCTTTTTATCGCGGTCGAAACAGCCTTAAGATTAAGATAAGACAAGACAAGAACATAACATGAAAGCCAAATTGTGAGTGTAGTTGAGTATTTTGTGTGAATGGCATATGAATCACTCATAAAATATGCTTGAATCATATGCGTATTCATGAACATATTCATATATATATATATGTACATAGGGTATTGCTTTCATTTATCAATTAATACTATAAAACTATCGACTATCGTTTATCGACGCGTCGACTTATCGATTATCCACTAAGCTTTCAATTCATGTCGATCAAGCTATTTTTGAGCTTCATGACTTTTGTTTATCGTTTGTTGAATCGCTTATCGATTTATCGACTATCGATGTTGCAGGTTGTAGGTCCGTTTTGGTGCTAGTTGTCGTCAACATTTCTAAAGAGTATCCTAGTCGCGGTGTCTTTTTGTGTTCCTTAGTGGTATGCCAGTGGTGAGTAAGCGGGCGAATGGTAAGCCGGAGCCAAAGCTGGAGCCAGAGCTGGCAATGCTGGCAGTGCAGGCAGAGCTGGCAATGCTGCACCGTGATAAGCCGGAGGCAGAGCTGGCAATGCTGCACCATGATAAGCCGGAGCCAGTGCTGGCGCATAGGCCTTAGCAATAACAGGCGCATGCAGCAGTGGTGCGGGTGCGAGCACCTTGGCCACTGGAGCGACAGCCTTAACGACAGCACCCTCACGGCGTACGACTGCGTTGAAACCGTGCACTGGATCCGCTGTGTACTCCACAATGCGGCGAGTGCCATCGGCCTCAATCAGGGAGTAGGCGCCCTGAACAACATCGCCACTTCGAGATTCCTGCTGGCTCTTCACATCGCCAGTGGAGCTATCCTATTGGGCGGAGTGAGAAAGAGAGATCGACAAGAATCGAGGATTAAAATATTAAATTGGGCAGACCAACATAAGAGATTAAGGATGGTGGAAGGTTAAGATATGTAAATAATACTAACGCTATTGAAGGAGGTTGCGAAGAAAATGGTGTGAAGAGGTTAGATGGTAAGAAGGTATAGTTAGAAACGTGGCGACTGAGGAAGGTGAAGTGACCAAAGGATCATTCTTTCGGATAACTCACATGCACATCATAGCTGAAGCTATACTGTGGATTTGGATCGTATGGCTCCGGGGCAGCGACCTTAGCCACGGCCACCTTGGCCAAGCCGGGATAAACGGGCGCAGCCAGCTTGGGGTAAACTGGTGCAGCGAGTGCAGGATAAGCGGCTGGCAGGGCCAAACCGGGTCCTGGCACAACCACAGCACCGCTGAGTGCCACCAAAGCGCTCAAAGCCACCATAAACAATTTCTGTGCCATTTTTTCTTTAGAAGATTTACTTGAAGCTGTGTTGCTGTTGCTGCTGCTGCTGCTGCTTGGCTGACAAATGAACTCACTCTGTGGTTCTGATGCCAAGCGACAATTGCTTTTTATAGGCGAAACGCCTAAACGGATTTCGGCTTGAGACTCTCAACGTTCCAGCTGAAAAGCCCAAGCCCCCGAAATATACAATCAAAATACATATACCATATATCTATCTATCTATATATGTATACATATCTGCCAAATCTGCCTGTACAAATATTTTATGCAAAAAAAAAAAACAACGACAACAACAATAACTAAAAAGTGCGCATGCGTGTGGTGTGTGTGGTGCAAATGCTTGCCACTGCACCACCGCCTGCAACTGCAGCGGCAACACAATCAACTGCAGCAGCAGCAACAACAACAACAGCAGCAGCAGCAACAACCTCTAATAGCCGCACTTGCAGAAAAGAATGCATAGTTCTACGTTCTACAAGTCATAAATTGATTAATCGATAAGCTATCGATTAATGTTTTGCTGGAGCTGTTCTTTAATTTTAAATACACATTATTGTTGAGCTATGTTCTAGGAATTTATCGATTAGTAAGTCATAATTAAAACGATCTATATTTGAGCTTTTTGTCAATCGATTAATCGATTTAAAAAAACATGCATTCGATGACTTTTTATAATGAAACTTACTTTCTGCTACTTTAATTGTTACATATTTTCTTATATATATTTTTTAAAACGTATATTTATATATATCGTTAGAATTTTCTATTGTTTATTGAAGATTTCTTTTAGTGTGATTTGAAACAACGCGCGCATAACGAAAATAATTCATTTTTATAGTTGCGTTGCATTTGCCCCTTGGCAATCGGTACATAGGCGTAGTAGGAGGGGAAGGGGGCGTCTGCCAGCCACTGTCTGCCTGTCAACGAGAGCCAAAGCGAGAATTAGAAAGAGAGAGAGAGAGAGAAACAAAGATGGCGACAGAGAGAAGAGAAGCGCATGTAAGAGACGCAGCGAAGTTTGAGGCCTACCGAGAATGGCACGTATATTACGAACTTCGACGGGCGACTGCAGTTTTTTTTTCTGACCACAAAAAAAAAAAAAACAGCAACAACAATCGAACACAGTGGCATGGGGCGTGGCATGTGCAGGGGGCGGCAATTGCAGTGTGGGGCAAGCGATTTTCAACTGATTCGTGACAAAAAAAGTTCAATTCGAAAGCGTATTTGGACCTCGACATCAGGTGTGTGTGTGTGTGAGTGTGAGAGTGTGTGAGAATGTGCGTTTATGTGTGTGTGTGTGAGTGTGTGTGTGTGTGAGTGTGAGAGAGTGTGAGCTTACGTTTGTGTGTGTGTGTGTGTATTTATTCAGTGCGATTATGTCTAGGCTCTGTATGTCTCTCTGTATGTCTCTCTCTCCCTCTCTCTCTCTCTATCTCTCTCTCTCTCTCTATCTCTCTCTCTTCTCTCTCTCTCTCTCTCTCTCTGTGTCTATATTTGCTTGCTGCTGGCTAACAGATCTTCAAGAGAGCAAGTGTAAAAGAGAGTGGCCTGAAGCGGAGCTTTGACAGCGGCTGCACTGCAAGAAAAGAAATGCGATATGGCATTAGTATATTTGGTATATTCGTAGTATTATTTGGTATAGTTACTCTCAAATTTCTCTCTGTGCATTTGCTGGCAACAATCGTTTGTTTGAAAGGTGTGTGCCAGCAAATGCGTTGTTATACTTGTTCATGTAATTCCTTTTGTTGTTGTTTGTTGTTGTTGTCTTAGTTGTTGTCTGTTGTTTGTTGTTTGTTGTTTGTTGTTGTTGTATTTGGAGTTGGAGTTGCTCTTGCTGCAGTTGTTGTGCTGCTGCTGCAGCCTTCGAATCTGGCACAACACCGCGCCCAACACAAGCAACACGAAAACGCACTGACAAC
This sequence comes from Sphaerogastrella javana, assembly GCA_037040025.1. Classification (NCBI taxonomy): domain Eukaryota; kingdom Metazoa; phylum Arthropoda; class Insecta; order Diptera; family Drosophilidae; genus Sphaerogastrella; species Sphaerogastrella javana. The sequence goes on along the minus strand of JBANCZ010004119.1, from coordinate 5,671 downwards.
CCCCTAAGTTAAAATCCCCTGGCAGGCACGCCCCTAGCCGTTCAATTAGCTGACCCCTACGCACTGCTCACCCCCTTCTAACAACTACAGTCATGTCCATGCAGAGGCAGCACTGCCCCTGTAGACTTGCAGACTCCTCTATAGGCATTGCTGCTGTTGCTGTCGTTGTTATTGTTGTTGTTGTTGTTATTGTTGTTATTGTTGTTGTTGTGGCTGTTGTTGTGGTTGCTGTTGTGGTTGTTGTGGTTGTTGTGGTTGTTGTTGTTGTTGTTGTTGTTTGTTATATTTTACTGCCATTGGGACAATTTTGCCCATTATCACAAAATTTGAACGCGTTGTGCGTGTGCGTACGCCTGTTTGTGTGAGTGTGAGTGCGAGTACGAGTGTGAGTGCCAGTGTGAGTGTGAGTGTGTGCGCATGCGTTTACCTTGTTAGGTTGCATAGTGTTTGCGTAATATTGTAAAAATCGAAAGAAATACATATAAAAAACGAAAAAGAGAAACAAAATTGTTGTTGTTGTTAAATTGTATAGTACTTTCAATTAAGCTATTGAATAATTTTGAGTGCGTGCCGAACGGGTGCGAGTGAATTTTTTTTTTTTTTATTTTATTATGTGGTTTATATATGGTCTTAGGGGAGTGCAACTTATTCTTTTAAGGTGGGCAGATAAACGATATTACGATATTACTATTGCTATTTGTATGAGTATACGGCAACAGGTTTTTGCAGTGGTGAAGAAAGAACTTGTGGGTTTCGGGTATGTCTAGAGACATTTACAGGTCATCTGTAAATAGTGAAAGATCTAATCATCTCTATTACAATAGCTAGGCGTTTATCGATATAAAAATGGGGGCAGTATAGTTTTTCCAGTAGTAATCGATAACTTATCAGCGATATCCATAATCAATATCAATAACCATATCGAAAATACTGCCCAGGCTGCTCCGAAAATACTAAACACAGGGTTGTCCTAACTGTTTTTGGATATTTCGCAAAAGAAACCGTAGAAGTAAATGAAAATTTTCAAATTTACTAATTTTTTATACGCTCCTTATGAATCGTATAGTTTTATCAAATTTGATCCGTTAACTAAAGAAAACGCAACGATAAATCACTGAGCGAAAATAGTACTTGATTTAACGCATAGGCTATTTGTCAGACATCATATACGTATGTAGATATGGCTTGGTATAATGTATATGCCATCGGTATATCTTGGACATTTCGAGCACCAGGTGTACAACTAATAGGCGTGTATATGGGTATATATGCAATTGGAAATGACGGTGCGTGTGGTTGCAGTTCTCTTTGGCTAAATGCATTAATTTTATTAACTGATTTATGGGCTTCGAAGCCGTGAATAACTTATCTAATGTCTAGGATCAAATCACGGGCTGTCACCTGGCACAGCTGTGTTATGATTCCCCATAACTCTAGCCCAGCAATGGTGCTGGGGCTAGCACAGGGCGTGGTGCAACGGCAACGGGTACGGGTCCACGTTGCACCACCGCATTGAAGCCATTGATGGGATCGGCCGTATAGAAGACGGTGCGCAGCGAACCGTCTGCATCCACAACCGAATATGAGCCCTTGACCACATCCCCATCACGCACCTCCTGCTGGCTCTTGCTGTCCCCAGTGATGGCATCCTGCACATTATAGGCATAGGCGTACTGTGGATGTGGATCCACTTCGGTGTTGAGTGCCACTGGCAGCACAGCACCCTCAATGAGTGCATACAGTGCACAGCTGATGATTAGTGTCTACATGGGGCACCGGATAGTTGCTTCAGTTTAGTGGATGTTGCTCCTTTGTGTGTAATTCCTAACTTACCCTTAGTAGTGCCATCGTTTTGATTTAGTTAGTTGTAGCTGCAGCGTTGATAGTTGACTGTTGCTAGTCGTAGCGCGGCTGCCTGGTTTTAAACCCTTTCGAGGTGCCCAAGAAACCAATCTTTTTGGTCATGTGCACTGTGGCAACCGTCTGCCAAAAAGAAATTAGCCTAAAACCTCTGACGTAAGTCTGTCTGCATAGCCAATTGTAGCAAGAGCAACCCAGAAATGCTGCATACAATTTCCTCAATAGACGTGCCAACAAAAGTGAAACCCTTCTCCCCCCATACACCATGCAGTAGGGCTTTTCACCCTCTGTGTATTTATGACAATCCATAACTTTGATGTGGCACACGTGAACCGCATTTAAAAGCTATACCATACAATTTATAAGCTTGAACCTACCTCAACTGTAAAATATTGTTTTCATTTATGACTCAGCTCTTAACCTTGGCACGAAAAGATGTTGAAAGAAAGGTGTAACCTTGATAAAAGTCATGTAAAGTAGGGCAAATTACAAGTCATATTATATATTCCAATATTTTTATGATGCTTCAATTATCTTTATATCTTGATCGTTCCAAAGCAAAAATGTTAAATATTGTTATGATTGTATATGAAATATGACTTCTTAATATAGGATCTACGGGCTAAAGATTCTTCAACTGCTTTCTTCACATTCTTCTCAGAAACTATTACTACTTACCCTACATTCTTCCCAGTACATTTCATTTCTTCTCAAGTTCCTTTGAATTGTATTCCAATTTATGATGATTGACTGTTTTATGTGATATTGAGATTTTAGATAAATATTTCGCTTGATTGAAGATTAAAGTAAGAATACAAATTGCAGTTTTATGTTATTTTTTACCGAAACTTTTATTCAGTAGATGCAGATATAAAAATCACTTATATAAATCGGGTATGCTAACTAGTAGTAAACTAAACGTTCCCGTTTCCATTCCCGTTCCCGTTACCGTTTCCGTTAAATCCTCGTATGGAAACGTAATGAAACGGTGTAACCCTTACGAGCTATAGAGTTTGGAGCACATTCCAAGTGGCACACAGGGTTTAGCGGGAGTAAATATATATAAAAGAGCACGCACGTCACATTCGGTTTCGGAATTGATGATTATAATACTAGAACTATGCAACAAATATGGTCTAGGACCGGCCTTGGCTACAGTCCGTTCCTGGTCAGGTGGTGTGTGTGGAGATGGAGATGGAGCAGCTAGTAAACCTGAAGCTTAATAGTGTCCACCATAGCCAGAGCTAACGTAAGCCGGAGCAGCAGCGGCATATCCAATCTTTGTGACCGTTGGAAGTGCAGCCACAGCTGGAGCGGCATATCCGATCTTGGTGATGGCCGGCAATGCCGCTACAGTCAGTGCTGGCTTGGCTACAACAGCCAGGGCAGGCTTTGCGACTGCCACAGCAGCCACACCCTTCTTTTCGACGATCGCGTTGAAACCATTGATCTTATCGGCAGTGTAGGTTACCTTGCGAATGGTGCCATCGGGCTCAGCCAGAGAGTAGCTGCCGTGGATGACGCCATCGACGAGCTGCTCCTCCTGCTGCTTGGAATCGCCAGTGCTGTGATCGGTAACGCCATAGCTGAAACTGTACTGTGGATTGGGATCATAGGGCTCTGGAACGGCTACCTTGGCCACAGCCAGCGCTGGAGCAGCCAGAACCTTGGGTGCCGCATAGGATATGGCCGGAGCCGCGAGCAGTGTAGGACCATAAGGATCAATGGGTATGGCCAAAGCAAAGCCCAGCGTCAATGCCAGCATGCAGAAAGTCTGTGGGTTCGAATGGCAGAGGAAATGTAAAATGTAGTCTGAGTATCCCTTGCAAGGATCCCCCAATTTTGGCTCTTACCTGTGCAAACATATTGAATGATTTTCACTTGATGTTAGCTTGATGGAGGATTGGAGCAAAAACTGAATGCGTTGTGCACTGCAAGAACTCAACTTGACTGTGAGATGCATTTTCCTCGAGTTCTTCAGTTTTATATACAACTAGCGACAACTCGGTATCTACTCGCTTCACCCCCTCTCTCAGCAGCAGCCGGGCGCCCAACATCGGCTTGGAACTTAAAAAAAATTTGAAACTTAACGAGATGTTTAACACGATCTGCACTAGACGACGACGACGTCGACGACGACGATTCTCAAAATCACAAATCTCAAACGTTTCTCTGCTCCCAGTACAAATTTCATGATTTGTACGCAACATTTCGTCATTTAGTTGCTGATTTTATATTTTTTTCGATTTTTTTTTAGTTTTTCTCAATGGAATTACTAAAGCATATACACGCTCAGCTGCCTGCCGCTCTAAAGCGTTGCACGTTGCAGATTGGTAGCATTTAGACTCTAGACTCGTTTTCCGCTGGCCCAAAAAACCTGAACTCGTTCAATATTCTTCAGGTTCTCCAAAAAGCTTTGTTTGTTGGCGAGCTCAAAGGGGTATCAGAGCTATGCTATATCAGTTGTAACACGCTGCTTAAGTTTATGTTGAGTTAGGTTGGGTTTTAGAGGAACATCCATATTTAGATATTCCGGAAGCTAGCGAACCTTTTCTGATTGGGCTACCCTGAAACCTTTGTCATGTCTGCTTTCCACGTGTGAGTCTTATCGGTTTTATGGATCATATGTTAAATCCCTAGAATATTAATGGACAACATTTTATATTATTAGATCGTTCTGAATTCTGAATAATTTCAGTTCATTCACTGGTTTTATTCATAATTTGCTGTATATAGTATTTGGTTAGGGTATCTCGACAGTGACTTGGCCTAGCTAACTGTTCTGGCTTTATAGTTTTTCTGACTTGTTTCTGATGTAATTTGGCTTGGCTAGCGAATCACTTGGCCAGCGGCCACTTGGCTACCGATTGGAAACGAAAACAAGACCGAATATTCACACCGGTCCCCCGACCAGCGCATAAGCCCACCAGCGACACGCACTGTAGTCACTGTTAAGCCCGCCTCACCGCCCTCCCCATATTTTTGAGTGCGTTGTCAATCTAGCCGTTTAATTAGAAATCTAAAATGGAAATGGAAGCCATTGGATCAGATATTGTATATCTGTTGTGCGTATCGGCTGAGGAAAGGGAAGGCAAACACACACACACACACACACTCAAACAGCGATAGATAAAGAGAGTGAGAGAGACATGTGCGCCCACAGTAGTAGCTTTTGCTGTTAAGTGGTTCAAAGCCCCGAACACCCGAGCACTGACCTTGCCACTATTCGTCCGCAAGCCAAGCTCAAATCCTAATTCCATTTTAGTTTAATTACACACCATACAGACGGCCCACCTTTAGACGGTCGCACCGCCCCGCCCCGCTTCTTGATCAAAAGAAAACGGTCTTTTAGGAAAACTTGCACTATTTAGGCTTTCGGGATTTATATAGCTCTAATGAGCAGTAAAATCTTTATGTGTAGACTTACGCAAAATATAATCAACTGTAAATAAAACTGTAACCGATACTGATACTGATACTGCAACTGACACGTATTGCGTTAGGATGTAGTCAATTAAGAATTACTTAAGACACATATATAAATGCCAGATCTAATTAAATTTGCAGTTTATAGAATGATTGCACTCTTTAGAGTGTGAGTAGATCTTTATATATGTTACATAAACAGCATAGAGAAAAATATGTCAATATTTATATGTTGCGAAATTTGAATACCCAATTATACCGACCTACCCACTATTTACTAACTACAATCTGTTGTACATTATTTGGTGTACAGTAGCTCACAGCTTATTTCAACCAGCTAGTACAAAAAACTTTGAGCGTCTGTAACAACTAAACTAAAATTAAT
>JBANCZ010004118.1:0-10890 GCA_037040025.1 Sphaerogastrella javana | reverse complement strand
ATAGAGTCCATGATAAAGGCAGAGAAGCACCCAACAAAATTTTTAATTCTTATGATGAGCGCTACATTGTCCGGAAATAAGCTGTGAGCCACTGTATATATATATATTTAAACTTATAAGCCCTACAGTTCACCTGCCGGACATCGTTGAGCTCATCTCTTTTGGTAGTTATAGCTATTTACATATTTAAATATAGTGCATTATGTGTAGGATTTTAAAACGATTAAATAAATAAGAATGAATACTATGAAGATAATGTTTGTGTAAGTTAATATTTATTGTCCGCCGCCGTACATTTGAGCCACATGAATAGCCAAACGTAGAAGTAGTTTTTAGGGGCAATAAGCCAATAGTTTATTATTGCCATGGCAGGGTGGGTAGAGAGAGGATGCAAATAACACCTCCGCATCCTCACCGTAGGCACATTTAGGTCACATTAGGTTATGTCCGGTCTGTCCGTTGGTCCGATATTTTTTTTTATTAATTCTTTTTTTTTAAATCTCTTTTTATTCTTTTTATGTGCACTAAAATATTATGTTAGGGTGTAGTATGGTAGGACCAGGAAAGAACCCCCCCTCATCCGTCGAGCTAGATCAGAGCATAGCTAGAGTGCACCCTGCCCTTGTCCTCCTGCTGTTCCTTCCTAGACACACACTACAAAAGTCACTTTTGTTCCTTGCACAGAGGATTTCTTAATACTTTCCTCTTGCGATAAGGACAATATCATCTGTGTAGTCTGCATAGACTGGATAGCAATGAGGAGATCTCCTTTCTGGGGGCATCCTGTCCTAGGCTTCAAGGCCTAGGCTTCAAGGCACAACAGCAGAGGCCGCATAAGCTCTATGTGTATTTGAGCATGCCCAGCGCCATTTTACGTGAGAGTGCTCCCCAAGTAGTTCCTGCGACGATATGATGGGGTTGGTCTCCAACGGCTCTGCCACTTCAAGCTCGATTAGCGGTATTTTCCCTAGATGATCGTTAATGTGGACCTCAACTTCCATGCTGACCTTAGCCTCTGCAGCTTGCTATGGACCGTGTTCGGGGACTACCAATGAGAAGCAGGCTGTCTTCCTATGAATTACTTTCCATACATCCGAGTTTGCGTCAGGTTTGAAAGGTTATATATTGACTTCCTTGCACTTCGTGGTTAGAACACAGTGATGGATTGTGAGGGGGGTCCGTAAGTACATATTCTGGGGATTGGTGGCTTGTCCTTCTATTAGCTCGATTCTGAGGTAATTCTACAAAGCCACTCCGCCGTTGTCCGATCCCTGCAGTCTATGATGAAGTGACCTGTACGCAAGTGTATGTCAGTGAAGTTGATTTTATTGATCCAATCTACAAAGCATCGTCAAGAATAGAGTCGTCTGGACTTAGTAGCTGTGGGGGCATTCCTCACGGGTTTTCGACAAATGCACTTTCTTCAACGCGGACGTGTAAGATGGTCATTTCGTGACTTCCTCCATCTAGTTGCTTTCTTCGGCGACTGATGTGCTGGGGGTTTCCCCATCGTCAGCTGTTGCATTGTCTGCGGTTTGACTAGTTGTGGCCGTTAAAAGGGGTCCGTCCTTTAATTAATACGCCACGTTTTTATCGGCACCACCTTCATGAGGTACCATCAGCAGAGATTTTTCCTGATGGGATCATACAGGCCATCAGGTTCGCCTAAAGGTGGAAGCATAGTTCTCATCGTTTGAGATCCCTGCCTATCTTGCGACATTTTCCGAAAGGCAGTCCTGCGATGTTTTTGTATAACTTCTTTTTAATTTCATATTTATTTGTAGTATAGATTTACGTTACAATTGAGTATTTCCAGGAATGCCTAATCGATTTCGATAATTAACAATCAATATGGTCAATCGGGATTGGATACCTATCCCGCTCAACCATCCTATGGATATCCTCTAGTTGAATATCTCCATACAGGGTATGCATAGGAGTATATGGATATCCATTAATGGGAAAGTATGGGTAGACATCCATATATGTCAAACCCGTGCAATTGTGAACATATGTTCGAAAGCAGAAGATTCTAGCTTTCAAAATAAACAAAATCTAAAATGAACTTGTCCAGCTCGCAGATTACAGCAGAGCCAAATAAATTTACTGTAGCTGAAATCTTGGTGTTCATAAAGGCATACAGATAGAGAGCAAGCCGAGAATAAATTAATTGACTCAGATTTTTTTGGCAAGAATATACGAGGGTGGTCCGATAAGTACTTAGCCTCCAAAAGAAAAACGAAAAATTTTAAAAAATTGGCGATTTATTTCTCAACATAATCTCCTTTTAGCTCGATACACTTGACCCATCGATGCTCCAACTTCTTTAACCCGTCTGAAAAATACGTTTTCTCGAGGTTTGCATATTAGGCCTCTGTGTCGGCGACGACCTCCTCATTCGACGCAAATTTCAGTCCAGCGAGTGATTTTTTCAAGTTTGGAAACAAAAAGTAGTCACACGGGGCCAAATCAGGAGAATATGGTGGATGGGGTAGCAGCTCGTAGCCCAATTCGACCAATTTGGCCTTGGCGAGGGCGGAAGTGTGAGCCGGTGCGTTGTCATGATGGAAGAACACTTTTTTCTTCGCCAAATGGGGAGGTATTTTCTGCAATTCGGCGACGAATCGGCCCAATAATTCTGCATAGTACAGCCCTGTGATCGTTTTGCCCTTCTCCAGGTAGTCGATGTAGATCACACCTTGTGGATCCCGATAAACGGTGGCCATCACCTTTCCGGCCGATGGGACAGTCTTCGCTTTCTTCGGAGCAGGTTCGCCGGGTGAAGTCCACTGTTTCGACTGTTCCTTGGTCTCTGGTGTGTACCAGTGAATCCATGTTTCGCCGACGGTCACGAAACGACTCAGAAACTCCTTCGGATTGCGCTTAAACAGCGTCAAACACTGTTCTGAAGTGGTCTCACGGTTGCGTTTCTCATGTCCAAAATTTCATGCAGGATATGACCCACGCGGTCTTTTGAGATGCCTACTATCTCGATTCGGCTGAAATTTCGACAGTAGCCGTCTACGAGAATGCACTAAACGATAGTAAATTTCTCTTGCGATAGTGACTCCATCGGGCGGTGAGGCTAAGTACTTATCGGACTGCCCTCGTACATACTTGATGATCTATTTACAGGTTCTAAAACGTGACTGATATGTTAAGTTGGACAAGGCAACTCAGGTGAGATTAGGTCAAATACTGGGCTAGATTGGTTGTGATACCGCGTTTCGCATAAAGTCCACCTACCGTTGGCGGTTAACTCTATACAATAATTAGGTCGTTTCCAACTTGCGATTTTCATGAGTAGAGCAAATTGACTTCTATTAGACTGTTAGTATCACTTCGGGGGTGAAATTGTTAAAAACTCCATCTATGGATGGATCTCTCGATTGTAAGGATGATCGATTGTAAAGCCGTCGATATAACGTTGCTTAATGCTTTAATATGGGAGATGGAGGCAGCTCTCCAGGAAGGAGGAGAGGCTGATTGGTTGGAAATTTGTAGCTAGGTTTGGGAGCTTAACGTATAACTCTAAATAACATGCAGCTCTTCTGGATTCACCAGGACGGGATAATACGTCTGCATATTTCCTCTACCCAGGAAGCCATCGCGTTCTTTTCTGGACGTTGATGTACTAAACGGCAGTACAATCAAGTGGCCCAACGACACCAAGATGGGTCCGCGCGTTAACAAGCCCGTGCTTGGTGTCGTTGTTTGTACTGCCGATTATTACATAAATGCCCAAGATTGTTTAGAGCTCATTTTTTAATGCCAAGTTAAGGATAGAAAAGTTGCCCTTAACATAACACGATGTGTCACGGGAAGCCTTTTTTAACCTAGAAGTCGGCAAAGAAAATAAGGTAGCCGATGCGCTATCCCGCCAACAAGTAAATGTTGTACAGAGTGATGTAGATTCTGATGTAGCCACAATCCACAGTGAAGAATCGCTCACTTACACAATCGAAGCTACGGAGAAACCTTAAACGGTTTCCAAAATCAGATTGTGATTGAAAATGCAGAGATGCCATCAGTCAAATTGCATGTAGTCTTTAAGACAAAGACGAGGCACATTGTTCGTTTTTCCGACAAGAACTGGCTACTGGAAACTCTGCAGGACTTGGTGATGTGGTCAATGCAATCCACTGTGACCTTCCTGTGCTGGCTGTTGTTCAACACAAACTTGTGGAGTCGTTTTCCTCAACGGTAGTTAGATATGCCAAACACTGGGTTAACGACATATCGAAACAGAGAGAGATAGTAATAGCAGAGCATAATAGGGCTCACAGGGCAGCCCAAGAAAACGTCAAACAAATACGGCAAGACTATTTTTTTTTCAAAAATGGGTAGGCTGGCTTAAGAAGTTACAGTAAACTGTAAGATCTGTTCAATAGCCAAATACAACCGTCACCCAAAGAAGCATACGTTAGGTGAAACACCAATACCTTCATACGTAGGAGAAGTTCTACATGTCGATATATTCTCCACAGATGGAAAATATTTCCTAACATGTATGTAAACTCTCCAAATTTGCTTCACTCTTTCCGATAAATTCCAGAGCTATTGTAAACAATAAAGGTCCAATACTACAACTAGTTTATTTATTTCCAAAAATCGAGGTCATCTACTGTGATAACGAGAAATCGCTGAACTCACAGACGATAATAATACAATTGACCAAATTTTGCTAGCTTCAATCGAATACAATAAAACAACACATTCGGTCACAAACCGGAAACCGATAGACCTAGTTCGACCGACGGAAGTCGAAGTAGGCGTTAAAGAAAGGATCCAGAAGGCCCAGGAGGAAACCCTTGCACGGGAGAACGAAAAAAGGCAGAACAAAAAGTACCAAGTGGGCGAAAAGGTCCTCGTTAAAACAAACAGGAGACTAGTGAATAAACTTTAATTTCCAAATTAAGGGGAGGGTGGTCCACAAAGATAACATTCGGACGTAAACAAAAACCCTAACAATAAGATGAAAATGACCGATACTTGACGGTGACGTGGTTATATGGGACAAGTACGGATACCTCGGACACTCAACGAACTTGACCTCATACGACACCTACGTAGAAGAGACTGAGAATCAACTGATTCTGGTCGAATCTGATCACATGAAACAGGTACTGAGCGACGAACTAAGGCATATCCGACTTCTTACGAAGACATTGAGGGTGCATCACAGACAAGCAAGAAGTATGAACGTCTTGGGGAAGGGGTTAAAGGTAATTGCAGGAAACCCAGACTGTGACCACTGGGAACAAATTAGATTTAGACAAGAACAGCTGTAAGAGGCTGAACACAGCCAAATAGAAATAAAATCGAATTTTCAAGTGCGAATAAATGAGCTCACCAACACTGTAAAAACACTTTCTCGGCATAACCAAATCGATGTGCCATATCATATAATGCTGGCAAAGAACAGGGCGGTTATGTCCGACCTACAGACTTTAACCATGGCCGTTACCTTGGCTGAATTAAATTTAATTGCACCTACCATATTGAACGAAATAGATGTTAAACAAATTCTTAGTGAACACCTCACTGATGTTAGTTTGACAGATTAATTCAGGGTCTCTAGAATAAGAATCTTTCAAGAAAACAATAATCTACACTTTTTAATTAAGTATCCCCACTGCGCAATGCAGGGCTCGAATAAGCTACCTAGAGCCACTATCTACCATAGGCGATGGACTAATCGTCGTCAACGATGCCAACGCCATCATAGGCGAAAACAAAACAGCGGCCCAGACAATTTCGGGAACAATCCTGATATCCTTCGACGACGAGGTCTTCATCAACGGCACTCGATATGTCAACAGACGTGGCATACTAAGGCACAATTCAGCTGTCTTTGTCGTAGCACGCGTCAACATCACCGAAATCAGGAGAGAGCTGAGTCTCCCCATTCTCCATCAACTGGCTATTACCAACCTCAGATTCATAGGTAGACTCCAAAGAGTGGTGATCTCGAAGCCAGCCATGAGCGCCTCCATCACCCTGATTTTGGTCGCAGCCATACTGATCGCATTCACCGTATGGCAGAAGAAGCAACGACAACATCTGGAGCGCTTCGAGGACATCTCGCACTTAACCAAGGGAGGAGTTAACTCGAGTACGTTGACGCCGGATGAACTAGCGTCAGCATTGGCTCATATTCTGGGCAGCGACGGCCACGAGCATCCGAAAGTTGCTGACCCAGCTGCTGACGAGTTTCCTGTGGGAGCCAAAGTGCAGCGCCGAGCGGCGGAGTTAGCCAAGAAGTGCTGATGCAGTGATCCGCTGCATGCATGGGTTTGGGTTGCAAATAAGTGACTTCAGCTCGTAAGAGTTAGTTTTAATCCACGCCCAAGCTCGAGCAGTCGCTCGTCAATAAACATATTAGACATGTTTCTGTTGGAGCACAACAAGTAAAATAAGAAATAAATAAGTATTGTGTATTGTAAATGATATTCACTGATTAGTTGAAAAGTACGTAGGGAACATTAGTCGGTTGAAAATTCTTACAAGGATACAAAGACTCATCCCGGGAACAAAGGTCCTACGAGCACGCAGGAATCATGCTCGCCTACCTTCACTGCCTCTCCCTCCGCCCTGCCTTGCACCAAAGGAGTACAGGGTGCGCCACCTCTAGCTTCGGTATGAAAATATTTGATAACTTTGGAAATAAACAAAAATTCATGGAAAAAGTTTTATGTTTCTTTAGATTGATTTATTTGAGTTAGTTTTTGAATACAATATCGATGGTAAAAAGTCTCCTTTTTCGATCATTTTTCATGACTTTCTCGAGCATATCGGCAGATATATTGCATTGTATCGTTTGCTGTGTGACATGAGGCCCTGTCCAATTAAAATCAGAAATTTTCATCTACGGGCACATTATCCGTTATGACTGCACTGAAACGCCTCGGACTTGGTCGGTTATGTGGCCCACGGTTCGTACCTGAACCGTGTTCAAAAAAACTTTCAGCCAAATGACAATTAATATTATCGGAAGGCGCTTTTTTGGCTCTATACTTTTGTCGATACGCACGCTGCGTTTTCACAATTGAAGGCCCATTTTCGATAATCAAAGTCACCCTTCCGACACTTTCTTTTGGTGTTAAGTTAATCATGGCTCAAATTGTACTGAATTGACGTTTCCAAAAAGTACCTACACAAGTCAATCGCTTTACAAACGTCGAAGATATTCAGTGTTTCTATACCGAAGCTCGAGATGGCGCTCCCTGTATATTGATTCTCCTTTTGTTTGGACGTAGATGTACTAAACGGCAGTACAAGCAAGTAGCCTAACGACACCAAACGCGGGCTTGTTAAAGCGCGGAGCCATCTTTTAAGAAAATGACCACCTCCCGCTCAATCGATAAAGAGGCGTACCAACGTACGGAAAAACGAGTGTACGCTAATGGTAAATTTAAGAAGAGAAGAAGACATCTCAACAGCCAGCAAATATCGCTAAAAAGTTTAAGTGCCATCTGGGCATGTTAAGATATGCTGAGATCACTTTTTTAACAGAGGAGGATGTGGTAATACAACCAACAACATTAAAAAGATTATTGTAGTTGGAACATTATACACGAAAAGGGTTATGGTCCGCAAAGTTAAACCGAAAGGTAGGAAAATAGATAGGTATGTGGGTTCTCATAGATCTACAGGGAAGTTAATCTGGCCAATCGACTACTTATAGTCAATTTCGCCATTGATCAATTTACGCATAAAAGTAAAGCCAAGTGTAGATCTACGATGTAGTAAAGAAGGTAGGTTAATAAGTAACAAACGACTACGATAGGAAGGTAAAGGGCAATTAGGATCCCAGTTGAGATGCCTAAGCGTGAAGGTCAAAAACTGTTTTTGTACCGACTCAACCCTGTTCTGATGAATCCTATATGTAGGATACCATACACAGGATCCATATTCGAGAATAGGGCGAACAAGTGTAACAAAAAGAGCCTTTGTTGTGTAGGGATCGTTAAATTCCCGTGCCCAGCGCTTAATAAAACCAAGAACGCCCAAAGCCTTACCGACAATAGAGCAGATATGCTTGTCAAACCCAAGCCCAGGATCAAGCAGGATACCTAAGTCGAAGACAGAATCGATGCGTTCAAGTGAACCTCCGCTAATATTATAAGTATAATTTTGAAGATATTGGCCCGTGAAAAAGGACGTATGTTTACATTTACTGCAATATAAATCTAGTAAATTGACTCTACACCAGGAAAAGAATCTATCTAAATCCGATTTCATTAATGGTTGACATAAAAAATCATTTAAAGCCAGACAAATTTTCAAACCATCGTCATACATAAGTACACGAGTGCTTTAAAATAGAAGGTAAATCATATGTAAACAATGTAAATAATAAGGAGCCTACGTTACATTCATAGTGCGGGATACCAAATCCTTGAAAACTTTTTGACATTCATACGAAAGATAAGAGGATATACAAGTAATAAGATTATTTAGAAATCCCAATAGATAGAGTTTATTATAAATAAATATAAATAACATGAGTTTGCATTTTGTTTAAAAAAACATTAATTGCGAATAAAGAAAACTCTAAAAGGTTAGTGGTAGTAGATCTATTTTACATAAACCCGTGCTGATGGGAAGAAAAAATAGATTTACAATAATGTTGGAATTAAGAAGTCATTAATTTCTCAAAAGCCTTAGGAATAGCGGACAATTAATAAATACCCTTATAGTTCAGGATAATAGTTTTACTCCCTTTCTTAAGTAGAGGGATAATATAGGACTCCTTCCAGACTTTGGGAAAAGAGCAGACTGAATGGACAGAAAAAATAATTTACATAAAGGTACACAAACAGCTTCCGTACAGGACCTAAGCACACAGTTAGGAGCACCACCCGGACCTAGAGAGAACACCGTCTTTAAATTTTTAAGCTCATTAAGTACCATTCTGTCAGTAATTATAGGGAAACAAATGCAATTAGATTCATTTATTTAAAAAGGATAAGGCTCATTCGAATTATAGTTCTTGAACGAATAAGTTGTTTGAAAGAAATCCGCGAACAGATCGGCAATATCGCGGTTAGTGTTAGCAATTCTATTGTGGAAATTTGCCCACGATGGAAATGTTGACGTCCAAATCATTACTTAGATGGATCCGCGACCAATCAGTCTGTATCAACATAAAAAATAATTTGGCAAGTCCGTTTTCCGAAAGCAATGAACACTATTACTATCAGCGTGGAATTTTCAGATGCCGTTTTAGGTAGATCAATCAACAGTTGAATCGTCGGATGATGAATATCTCTTGGGAGGGATATGGGTGAAATACGGAACACAGTAGCAGCACTTGGATCAGAGACAAAGACAAGATCAAGCACTCTGCCCAGACTGTTGGGTATGAAATTAATATGGGATATGGTTAAGCATACCGTCATGAGCAGTGTACGGAGACATTCCGTTGGAGTCAGTTAAGGGAAGCCACGAATCTCCGGCCATGTTAAAATCACCAATGACAATGAGAAAATCACGATCCGAAAGGAGAGGAAATAGAATTAATGGAGGATAGATGAGCTAAATAGACAGAGTCATCATAAGCAGGTGGAATATAGGAATTCAGCCAAGTCTCAGTATGAGCAACAACTTCAAACGAAAAAGAACAACTATTAAGGTAAAAATGAGTTAGCTTACTATTAAGACCACGTACATTATGGTAGCCTAAAGTAAGAGAGTATTTTAGTTTTTCGAGATAATTTTATGGTCAGGATTTCGACAAGGAAGGAATGCCCACAACCCATACCCAAGGGTGTTTGCTGACATCTTCACAGACGGATTATAAAAGAGATCATCTTTCCACGAGAGATATCGAGCCTTATCCTCCCAATCGTCCCTAGTAAGTGAATGTCGCAGATCTCTACACGATATGGCCTAGTTATTCAACCAGAACATCTGGGTCCTTGGACATAGGGACACTGGAGAAAACTGCAATGGCCTGGCTAGGAGAGGCACAACCATCGGCCTTCTACCAGACAATAAAGAAAATACAAATTCCTCTGTCTGGCTGCAAACTCGTAATAAAACCAATATGTGAAAGGGAAGCCAACAAGAGATAGTAGAACGCCAGAAACCCATGTAAAATTGACACATGTCTCATCATAGGTAGACACGCCGAGACGCTCAGGCCTAACATATATATAATATAAGTGTTCAGGGCAACCTAAACCTAAGCTAAGCTACCCCTCCACTGGTAGATATTTTATTATAATTGAGCGCACGCCACCTTTCCTCGCCAAATTTATCTTAAATAAGAAAATACAAACAATATATTAAAAAAGTGATTTGTTAATTTGAAATTGTGTAACTTTAATTTTATTTTACTTAAAAACTCTAAGTGGTTTTAGACCCTGTTATTGAAAAACACTAGAGGGTCTATTAAGTATTAACCTGGCTGCAGATCTGAAGAGTTTTCATGACAAATATAAATACTGTAGTTCTTATAAATTCCGAAATCTACGAGTACAAACCGACGAACAGACATGGCTCAATTGACTCGACTTATCTTATTTATCAAGTACTGTTTAGAGTCGGCTCGCCTTCTTCTGCCTGTTACACATAACTTTACACAAATTAATCATTTAATTTGTAATTGTAACTTATGGATTATATGTAAATGCTCTCGTCGCAACACCTTGATATCAATAATCAAATTTATTTAGATTTTGGTTTTTGTTTATAATAACTTCATTTGTTCCGATGATCCCCGAGAACTCGTCAGATGGTTCCGAAGGGGCCTAGCTTGGGCAACCGGACGGGTCGCGGGTTGCGGATAGCGAACGGCCTCCTTAAGAGGTTAGCTGCGAATAAACGAGGAATCTCGTGAATAAGCAGTCCCGGACAGCCAGCGGGTGCACCCCGCTGCACTGA
>JBANCZ010004117.1:0-10893 GCA_037040025.1 Sphaerogastrella javana | reverse complement strand
ACTACTACTACTACTACTACTACTACTACTACTACTACTACTACTACTACTACTACTACTACTACTACTACTACTATTATTACTATTACTACTATTAATACTAATATCCTTGTTGTGTATAAAGCAAGCCAAGCTCAAAGAGTTAATTTTCGTACATAATATTTAAATATTTTGTTAATATTAACAAAGAACAATAGCTTACTGCAATTAGTAGATCCTTCAAGTAACGGACTAACTTGCTTTCTCGATGTGGCAAAAGTTTGGTAGGCGTTAACTTACTTTCAAGTGTTTGATTATTCTACTTACTCCTCCTAAATTAAATCTACTTTAGATGATGCACAGATACACTTATGGTATACGGCCTTCGTTTTGTTACATATAATGTATGTCTGGAAAAACTGAAACTCTTGTCAATATATATAAACTCTCAAGTGGAAGAACAAGAATCTGAAAGTGTGAGGCAGATAGTAAGTTGTCTACTCCTTCAGGGGAGACTGAATGAGGTTATGACTACACGACTTCGTTTAACAAACTAGAAGGCAGTCGGAGCACGACCTGCAACATATGTGTGCATATGGCAAGACCGACAGAGATAGATATTGCTTGAGAGTAATGGAGACAGAGAGACAAAGACCCTGCAACGGTGGTATCTATGAACTGCGTTTTCTCTTGCAGCTGGTAGGTACGAGAACTTTCCATGGGTTATGTGCAAAAAGTTTTGCTTTATAATATTCCCTATGCGCATTTCAAATGCAAAGAGACCTTCAAGGAGTACAACCAATTAAATTCTAGAGGTACTTTCCTTCTCACTATCTCTTTCTATCTCTCTATCTCTTTTTTTTCTCTCTCTCTCTCTTTCTATCTGCTTCTCATTCTTTTTCTCTTACACTTCCTCTCACAGAATGCTTGCAATTATCGTAAATTTATTGTAAATTTAGGTGTGTATTTTCTCGCTCTCAGTAATCTCACCTTAAAGGATTCCACAAAACGTACTAGGCCATGTTCATTGTGAAAATGCTTTTAGTATTACCCTCGGAATTTATATAAATTTCACGCTCTTTTGTACCGTCAACACTGTTAAAATGTTAGCAACATGTCTATGTTTTAACAATAAACTTGTAATAAACTACTAACAGAATATAAAAAACTTTAAAATATCTTATTATTTAATGTTTTCGTTAACTCAAAAAATTGATGCCAGAATATTGTATTAACTCGGATTAAATTAAAATACATTAATCTCACCAAGGTAAGTCAGCACCTCTACTACAATTATGATATATGTATTATATGTGCCTACAAGTTTTCCAATCGGAAAAAACAATTATTTCACTCAAATTGTGCATGTTTATGGGTTAAAGGATAAAAACATCTTATTATACAGTATTGACTGTATTCGACACGGTACTTGGTGTCGGGCACCGTCTCGAAGACCTTTGTATGAAAAAATTGCATCATAATTAAACTCTTTTATGAGTATAATATCAAATCAAAATAAGATATGTACAATCCGTTCGGAACCCTGGAACATACACACATACAGCAAATGTGCATATAATATGTATATGGAAATTATGAGATACACATAGTAAATTTATGCACTAATAATGAAAATCAATATATTACATATACAACTTGATATGTACCGGGCGATTAAGGGTTTATTGTGATTCAGAATGCAACTGGGAGCAGGAGATGTAAACATTGTCGCAATATGACGCATCTTTTTATGTCTAGCTACATTTTCTGACATAACAAAAATCAAAAAACCTAAAAATGGGCGAGGCATGTAACTATGACTTCATTATGAGCTCATGCAGCAAAGTGCAGCAAACATGGCAATAGCAACTGCCAACATAAGCCAAACATTAATAATAAACATCTCACAAGCCATAAACCAATGGGATGCCAACTCAAAAAAGAAAAAGCAGCTAACCTACCACCAAATGAAAGAAAATATCCGACAGTAGGGACGGTGCTCGATAGAAAGGACCCTGCTTTATGTATTTACAATCGAGAATAGTATTTTTCGAGCAGTACAGTATTTTTGGGGCAGTATAGCATTTCCGGTATGAAATGATTTAACTGTGCACTGTATGTATAATTTTCGGCGCTGCATAGTATTATCGAAAATCGATTTCGTTTATCGGTAACCGATAAAAAAGTGAGCGACTAATGTAATTCTGCAAATATGTGTCAATGCAAAACAGTCCAGAACATATGAAAATGACAGAAGATACAATTAGAGCTGTTATTAATATTTATAGATTTGATGTCCATTAGTGTGGAAGTGGGAGGCAACCAAAATTTAGATGAAATGGTGCTAGTTGAAATCCAGCGTATCTGTTCCAAAAGCGAACATTCTAGATTCTAGATTAAAAAATACACATTTTACTGCGATTTTAAATAAGGGGCTCCCCAATTCCTAGTGATTTAATTATCTTATATTTAAAACAAAATTAATCTGCCTGCATATCATAGCAGTACATATATAATTTTAAAGTTTCGTTGTTCATACAGACGAATAGAGAAGCTGACATATGGACAAACTTACGTGGATCAATCAACTTGGCTTATTGTCCTATATAAGAATATATTTACTTTGTGCCGTCTGACACGCCTCCTTGTACCACACAAATCGATATTCATAAGATTAGAAGACCCTTTTGTCGTTTCGAATAGAGGTTCTAAAAAAAAGAAATACAAACAAACATCCCCAAGTAGTCGGGTACACTCGACAGTACCGTATAACCTCTGTAACAAATATACTATGGCTGACTGGATCTATATGTCATATCACTATCTAAATCGTTCTCCTCAGTTTTGCTCACTACTAATGGAAATAAATTCGAGGAAAAATACTGGTATTTAATAGTATAAAAACTATCGAACCATCAATTCCGCCAATTCACCATTAATGGCAATACGATAGTGTATCACCATTATTATGAGTATTATATAGTTGGCATATACAGATATTGTGCAACACATATACTTTCGTGTCTCTTCTAAAGTTTTTTTTTTGTTTCGAGTGATATTTTATGAAAATAATTGATGGCTAGATTGTTAAAAGTACCAAAAAATAAGCCAACCCTAATTGCATTTTACAATGTTTCAAGATACACACACAGATGTGTACATGTATGCCATGTAAAATGTAAGTATGCATTTGTGAGTGTCAAAATTATTATAACAAACGCCTGAACTTTGCGCAGAATGGAAACCAAATGGAAAATCCTCGCTGAACGTGGACAATGGCCATGATGGCGACAACTGACTGGAGGACAACGTCGGCTGCCGGACAGACAAATGATGCATGCCACATTCAACGCACACTACACATACATACACATACAAGTAAAAAAAAAAATAAGGCAGCCAAATGTCTGTTACTAACTAGCGAAATGTTGCAATCCAAGAAACGAAATCGCCTTTGTTTCGAATTAGACCAAAATTTTACAGTATAAACTTATTTCTTTTATTTCATACTCCTAATAGTTTGTTTAAAAAACACAATCATTGTGTTTTAAGTTTGTTAAAATCTTAAAGTGTGTAACATACATAAGGATGCTTTATACAATCTCTGGTATGCTTTAGCCAAGGACGACACCCTGAGTCGATTGATCCCTAGACGCCTAAATTTTGGAAACGATGTCAGATACAGTATTCCTATTGCGCACCTAATTTTGGATACCTACTCGCACTTTTCAGCAAATGAATATTTCTATTTGTAATTCTAGTTCCTTATTCATTTTCGAGCAAATATATAATCAGTGATTTTAATTGGAACAATCAGGTGCAATTTGAGGAAAATGATATTCTGTTTTGCCATTATAAAATTTTGGGTGTCTCGCTCCATTTCTCTGTAAGTCAATTCCCTATAATGAATAATTGGAATATCAAGCACAATTTTATGAATAAAACAATTTACCATACCACTACTACCATTTCCAAATTTACGATACTAACGACCTCCTCCAAACGGACACACTATATTTTAAACAGCCATTCTCACTTGAAATTCACACTTATTTTGTGTTACGATCCGTTAAGAATATCGTATCAAAATATATGGAATATATGCAATAACTATTAAGAATCAATAATGTCATACTGCTCACAAAATATTATGGAATCCCGAAAATACTAAACAGAGGAATACAACTGCCGGCACCCACTGTACACAAATAGATATTTTATTTAAGTTACAATCAGAATATAAATGTATATTATAAATTCGCAGCTTTTAACTAATCTGAGAAAAATGAAATTAAAGGAAAATGAAAAAAATTGAACGTTGTTCGGAACACAAGAAGCAAATCGCATACAAGAGGCTCGCGACAAATTAAAAGCAAGAAAGATAAAGAGGAGGCAAACCAAAATCCAACATGCAGAGATCAAATTATTTTTTGGCAAGAACCCTCACTAGCAAAAACTAAGCAGCAACAGAAACTAAAAAACAAATAATAAAGTAAAAAAAAATAGATGAAATACAAACCATTAAAATTCTATCTATATATGGTTGCATGTAAAAACTACAAAAAAAAAAAAACGCGACTAAGAAACGGGGAAGTGTTTACCAATGTTTATGACAGACTCAAATACAGAACATAACAACGATAGAACATCACACAGTCACAAACACACATACAAAGCTTTAGCTAGTTAGACTGTTGGTCTGTTAAATTTAGTACGTATATAGATGATATAATATAATCTTCATACACAGCTGGATATGGTCAAGCTGGCGCACTGCATTGACCACTGTTACCGCATACTGTGATGATGACTTCAAACTTTTCTATTGGCAGACAGAAAGGTGTCACCAAGTTCCATATAGCTACACCAAGTATGACTGAAAGCTTGCGGCAATAACATTACTAATTATAAAAAAATCTTTAATTCTTCGACATTCATTTAACATATACATGATTTTCTGCAAGACACCGGGCATGCGGTCACCATAGACCAATCTAACTAAACTTGGCACCGTATCACAAACCTCGGCGAACTAGTTCCAACGAAATAGTTGGACTAGAATCAACAAAAAAATCGTGTTTATGGAACAAACAATTTGTTTTTAAAAATCGAAGACCATAGTCAAGGTAAAAGGTGACAATTTCAAGCTAAAGCGAATAAAATTCTATCCATTCCTTAATATGCATCCTCGCTTTTAGACCCTATGTTTAAATATCCAATAGCAGGGACGATGCCCGACAGCAGAGATCCTGTGCGTAGAATTTTTCATACCCTGTGTTTAAAAGATACATAATACCATGCGGTATTACACTGAAAATGAAACATATACATGTAAATATTAATAGATATATATAGTAAAATATCTTGATTTGTTAGACCAAGTTATTTGTACATTGAATTACTAAAGGTTTACAAGTTTTTGTAAATACAACTATTTTTATTTTAGAACAGCATAGATGTTTATGTGCTAGATTCTAGATGACAATTAAAACGAAGGTGACTTGATTAATGACGTCAGATATGTCACTCCCCACCGCCTTAGAATTAAGCCTATCCTCAGGCGATATTATTAATCCTTTCATTTGCTTTCTTTTTAGACCCTGTTTTCTTTCCTCGAGGAGCTCTCCGCAGGAGTTTCGCGAGACCAAAGCTGTTCTGGCTTTCGAATCGAAGATAGCTATTGGGGTTTGTCACATATTGTGCCAAATATAAATACTTAGAGTTTCCGAAATCTAGATATTCATACGGATGTATAGACGAATAGACAGATAGACGGACATAGCTCTATATTTTTGGGGTCTGCACAAAGTTAATAGACACATATGTGTGTTTTTGTATAAATACCTGTGCTGATATGCGTCCTTTCTTCAATCGTGTAAGATCCGTATGGCTCCAATGGCTGCGCGCCCATGGCGCAATATTACGCAAATCTTCATCAAAGCTAAAAGAAAAAATAGTTTAAAAGAAAGAAAATTAAAACAAATTCAATTAAATTGAATCAAATAAATTTAATATGGTAACTCACTTGAAATCGTTAAGTTTATTATGCAAAAATTTGCGTATATTCCAGGGTAAATCGTTATGCCCGTCTATTAAGGGAACTTGATCCAAAAGCTGCACGGCTACACGTAAACGTTCATCAAAGGGCGCGCCTTGATCACCAAGAGACAGGGAGATATAGAAATATAGGTATATCTACACTTACAAAATTATCTAACAGCTACAAACTAATTTATGATTTTTTTTTCTTGATTGTCTCCAGTTGAAACTGAAACAGGACCAAGCTCTCGTACTCACTTGCTGCCACACGTAGAGCCAGTGGTACGGCCACACTGGCTGCGCCAATTATCAGCAGTATGGAGCTAACTGCCAGCCAATGTTTAGCTGCATCGAATCCTGATAAAGGTACATATACACATCATATACATCAGCATCAATAATGATGCGCAAGCCATCGATTGTTAGTGTTGCAGTTTGAAGTTTGTATTGTTGTTGTTATTCCATAGAAGTCAGAAGCCAGTATTACGGGAGCCACACCATTATAGTAGTTTTTGTTGTTTTGTGTGTATGTGTCAATTGCCGTGATAGTGGCATTTATAAAGGCAAAAACACCCATACGTACATGTAAGGTTGTGTAAGCAGCATTCAAACGATAATAAGGAAATATGGTTGATTAAACGCTTTAAATGAAATTTTGCTACAGTTAAAAAGATACTAGACGACTACAAACTCTTAAACATAAACATACAAATGTGATTAAGAGAGAGACGAGGGCCGATACATGAAGAAGAGGAAGAAAAAAGACAGATAGAAAGTGAGAAAAAGGGGGTCATCTGTATGAATGAAGGCATGTTTAAAGTCTAATAGTCTGTTATGTTATCTAAGTATAACAAAATAATTAGAACATTCACGACAATGAATTTGTGTGGCTAAATAGATGAAGACTGGTTCCATTTATCTTAAGTCAATTTTAATAATAAAGGGGACTTATTGTTTTGGAACAGAACAGAATTTTTGGGATAGTATAAGTTTCCGAATCCCTCGGGTAGGTGTTCGCTCCAAATGATATTTGTTAATTTTGAATGCCAAAAATCGGGGTTTCTATATTATGTGCTAGGCGTACTTCCATTTATTATTTTGTGTGTGAGAGAGTTACGTAATTTATATAAATCAAAAAGTAAAACTGAAAACGCCAACACAACGAAATCAATTAGGGGGCTAATAGTGGTGCTAGATGGGCTAATTTAAATTGTAAACATTTAAGCATTACACTATGGGTAAAAAAAACGGTTGTTTTGGCATCAAATCCAATTTTAGAGCTAGAAACTTAAAATTTAGCACAGATTTTTATAAATAAAATTAGAATTTTGGATTTTTTTATATTCTTATTAGACTATGATTTTCCCCTTCCTCCCTATACACTATGTATCAATTTATTTAAATTTCAGTTCAATTTAATTTTTTTTTTCGCTTTTTAGCCAAATTAAATGTACGAACATATAAATATAATATATTATATTATAAGACTAATTTTTTGTAATATTCTTTAGTTTCTTCATGCGATTCATTTGTCTTCAGCCCAAAAAGGTCCACCCCGTTGTTATCATCTTCATCATTTGCAATACGTTGATTATTTTGAGTGACATTGACATATCTATATCAGACAATTCCAGAAGTGTAATAACTTCTTTTGGCAGACTCTTTCTCACTACGATTCTCTCTTTCTTTCTCTTTCATATGAATTCAATGCTCTGCCAAATATATCAGTGATATTGCATAATCTAGCACTTACAGAATGCAGAATGCCCCCATCTGATCTACATATCAATTTGGGATTTCTTTTTTCAGAGTATTAGGAATATATATCACACCTATGTTGCTAATTTAGTTATTGTACATTAATATATAGCTGTTTTGTTAGTCCATTTTTAATAAGGAATGTTAGCTTAGACTTCTGGCTATTCCTAAAACTCAAGAGACCACTCCGGGGAACGCGTTTCGAGTCGATTGAAGAGATAAAAGCGGAATCGCCGAGGGCGCTCATGGCTATACCGGGAAGGGACTATTTGGCCTATTTCGAGGATTTGAAAAACGTTGGCATAAGTGTATATTATCGGGAGGGGATTACTTTGAAGGGCATGAAATTGATTCAGGAGAATAAATCAAGAATTTTCACTTTAGAAAACAAATTCACCTTACTTGCCCACAGTAGTATGTTCCAAAGCACAACGTTCTAGCTTCAAAATTGCGCCTTTTACGCCGAGCGTAAAGCTTTCAGGTATCCACCAAATTTAAATATAATAGTAGGCTTATTAAGAAATTCAGCACATATGAGCCAAAGCACAACGATCTAGATCCAAAATGGCTTCTGGTAAGGTAACTTTAAGATTTGGTATCCGATTGTGGGGGAGTGGGGCCAGGCATCCAAAATGTGAAAATGACGGTAGATGTATAGTATAATGTGAATGTGCATATATGTGCTAAATCAGATCTTTGTATCCATAAAATTGCACATGTTATTCTTATGTTTAGTTTTTGGGGATGCAACCGTTGGAGATTGGAGACAGGTATCCAAAACTTGCATTCATGTATGAGGGATTCACAGTTGCATTTGTGTTTCAAAGCGGAACACTCTACCTTTAAAACTGTTCCTGTTATAGTGATTTTAAATTTTGGGCTCCCCAATTCTGGGAGAGTGGGGGCGGGTATCCAAAATTTTATTATGACAGTAGGTGTATAATGTAATTTAGCAAATTTGTGCTAAATCACAACGGTATATCTCCAAAAAAGCGCCTGTTATACTAATTTGAAGTTTTGGTATCCAATTGTGGGGGAGTGGGGGCCGGTATCCAAAATTTGTAAAAACCATTTGTGCATAATGTGATTGTGAATATATGTGCCAAAACTCAACTTCCTATCTTGAAATTGCGGGGGAGGGGGGCAGGAATCCAAAATTTAAAACAAACTTGATCTTCTTCGGCCATACAGCAATGTTCGTGCCAAATATGAATACTGTAGCTCTTACAGTTTCCGAAATCAAGGTGTTCATACAGACGGACAGACAGACAGACGGACAGACAGACAGACGGACAGATAGACGGACATGGCTCAATCGACTCGGCTTCTCATCCTGATCAAGAATATACGCCCATATCGAAAGTGGTTTGCAATAGAGCTGGGAAATATCGGTCCGAATTTCGCAAAATATCGATAGTTCATCTTGACACCTCAATAGACCGATTTAAACTATGATCCCACAAAACAAAAACCAGTATAATAACAACAATAAGACTTGTATATATGTATGTACAGAATGCGCCATCTTGTGGTAACTGATGTTTTTATTGAATAACTTCCTTGCCCGATGTGCGATTGATTAGTGACCGGCTTTTTTTTACCATGGAGCATTTCACACCAAAACAAAGAGACGAAAATGTGAAATTTTATTTCCAAAATAATTCCTCAGTTACAAATCCAAATTCAATGAAAGTGGGTCTTTGGAAACATTCACGTCCAAAGTTAAACCACGCCCGCGTCGAAGCAATGAAGTCATTGATGCTGTACGAGCCGATGTTCAAGACCATCCGAACACCTCGTATCGTCACCGTGCTCAGGAGTTTGGCCTGACTCCGACAACATTGCGGCGCATTTTGAGGGTCGATTTGCGTTCATTCCCTTACAAGATGGTGCGACATGCCACACAGCGAATCTGACGTTCGATTTATTAAAGCAAATGTTTCCGGATCGTCTCATCTCAAATAAGGGCGATTTTGACTGGCCACCGAGATCACCGGATTTGACTCCTGACTTTTTCTTGTGGGGTTACTTAAAAAGTAAGGTTTACGCCAATAAACCTTAATCCCTCGCACAATTTAAGACCAACATACGCAACGAAATCGCTGGTATTGACCTGGAAATACCCAAAAAAGTGATGGAAAATGCCGAAAAACGGGCTGATTTGTGCATAGCAGCCGGCGGTGGCCACTTACCAGATACTGTTTTAAAAAAGTAACAAAACAAATTGTGCTGAACCAAATTTAAATAAAATGAACGATCGTAGACACAAAAATCTGTTATCCTTCCTTTATTTAAAAACAAAAAATATCAGTTACCACAAGATGGCGCACCCTGTATTTACCGATCGTGATAAAATTGAGTAGTTCATTCTTTATGCAATTACGAAATACATGGACCCATATATGAGCATATTTTAAAGGGTTTTCTTTAGCAATGTGAAAACATTCGTGACCAGTATTTTAAAAACGATTTCGATTGATTTTACATTACATGATTAAGGTTCGATCTTTTTTTTTAAAATGTTAGAAGCAGCGAATGAAACCAAATAAATAACATTCCGTTATCAGTTTTGATCTGCGATAGATTGAAATATTGGTTACGGCATCGCTCTTTAAAAAATAAAACGGTTTGAACTTTCAAGTAATTCTTCCCTCCCAAATATTATCGATAAATATCAGCCCTCTAATGTGGTTTTACCCCTTAAGAGATCAACGTCAAATGATGGACACACAGCTAGAGAGCGAGAGGGAGACATGAGGGAAACAAAAAAAAAAACCACCAAAGGAACATTTATAAATACATAAATATATACGTATGTATGTATATGTATGCATAAAATCAAATTTTCAATTTTCAAATGGATTAGTGAACAAAATATTCAAATGCCTCTTAAAAATTAAACGTACGCAATATAAATCCTAATAAATGTTATATAAAAATATAATAAGAACAGTTAATGCATTTGTTATTGTATTACGTTTGTTTGTGTGTGTCTGTATATATAATATATATATATATATACAGTGTGTGTGTGTGTGTGTGTGTATGTGCGTGAGAAGTGTGCAAGCTGTTGTTTCCGTTGTGCAAGGCGAAAGAGAGGGTAGAACAAATAAAAAC
>JBANCZ010004116.1:0-10900 GCA_037040025.1 Sphaerogastrella javana | reverse complement strand
CACGCACTTCGCTTAATGCAAAAGTTTGCCATCAAACGAAATCGATGCACACTATGCTCAAAGCGTAGGAGAGCGCGAGCACATAGAACATAGAACAAAACAAAGAGAGAGAGAGAGTAAGAGAGCAAAACATCGCCGCGCAGTCGCATGCGTTCGTATGCAGAAAAATGATGCGCACTCGCATTCGCTGTGACTGCCAAATTTTGAGCGCAAGCCACGAAGCTCTTCGAACGATGATCCGAATAGAAAGACGAAGAGAGAGAGAGAGAGAGCCAAATATACACACAAACACACACAAACGTACACATATATTATTATGCTATCATAATTACATATAGAGTATTCAATTAGAGGAACGACGTTTTGCATTGACTCGTTTATATCCGTAATATAAATATGAAATATGCTGAAATATAAATATTATAGCTCTTACAGTGTGCAAAATCAAAATGTTCATACAAGCGAACAGACTTTTCTTAAACACAGAGTCTAAGAACTCATATGCTATATAATTTATTGCTACTCTGTCAAGCAAGTCTTATCCTTTTCCTTCACGAGTATATGCCATTAATAATATTTCCCATTATAAACATAAAATTACCAATTTCATAGCTGATTTACTCTAGGGATTTTAACGATGCCTACAAATTGATGTTTAATGATGGCCCTAGACATAACTATGATAGTTATATAGATATGTGCATATAACTTACCCACTCTAAGCATAATATATGCCATGCAACGATCTCACTTCATCAAAACTTTCAACATGCTCCCCTCTCTAAGGTCGAATATATTGTTTATAGTCAACATATTTGGGATACGCAGAGATATATATTTCAATAACACATAAAAACTCCATCATAAAAACACAGATACTATGAAAGAAATTAAGAGCCTTGTTATCATATTAATGAATTTCAAAATATTTTCAATCTCTTTCGGTTTTTGTATGGGTTGTGTATGGGTGTGTGGGGTGTTCCTGAACTTAGAGTAACATCTTGAATTGATTCAGGTTGAAGTTTTATTATTTTTGATTTTATTGCCTGAGATTTTGGTTTTTGGCCAAAAGCACTTTTTAATTATACGAAAAAATATATCTACTCATTTTTTTATGGCCTCAATGAAAGCTGGTAGCGTGTTATGATACAAATTGGGCGAAACTTCATAAAAGTCGACCCCAAATCAGGAGAGGATAACATAATTTATTACACTTTCTGCCGCAAACAATAGACACAATAGACATAGGCTAGAGAGCTAGGGTTACAGCTCCAAGCGGAAGTTGTCTAAAAAAGTATTACCCCCCCCGAAAAAAATATTAGCAACATAAACATATATCAATGAAGTTGTCCTGCTGCAGGTCGTGTGTCCAGGATGCGCTTAAAAAGAAATCCCTTCCGCTAGCGCGCTGGCCAAATGAGTTGAACTTCCGCTGCAACGCGTGGCCCGTTGGTTGTCTGCCCGCCCTTTTCATGCCACGCCCCGCATTCTGCAGTTGTCATGCTTTATGTCTATATAGTATCATATATATCAACCAACAAAAAACAACAACAACAACTATGCTAATCGATGTAAGGCCAAAAGCGGCAAGAGATGGAGATGGAGATAGAAACAGAGAGAGAGAGAGAGAGAGAGAGAGAGAGAGAGAGAGAGAGAGATTGAGAGATAGAGACAGAGAAGGAAGTAGAGAAATATAGAGTCTCTGTAGTTGGCTTGGTAAGGAGAATCAGCTTGTCTAACCAAGGCGACACCATTTGCAGTTTCACACTTTTTTTCAAGCCAAAGCTCGAGCCATTTTTTATGGTCAAGCGTGCCAAATTTGTAAAATGCGTCAGCGACAAGTGTAAAGTTGATTTTTGCCCATTGTTGCTTATAATATTATATATATATATATATTTATATATAATGTTGTTGTTGGAAGGCTTGCATAATATTTAATGGCTTGGTATCTATGGCATCCCTTTTAGAAACTTTCGTTAATTTGTGCAATAAATCAAACGAATTTCACTCAAAAAACAATCAAAACTCAAGGCAATTATTAACAAATACCTTGGCCACACTAACAACAATAATAACAACAACCACAACAACAACAACAACAACCACAACAACAATAACATTATTAACAATAACTAGCAACAAACTAAACATATCAATAAAAGTTGGCACGCAAACAAGCGATTGACACGCGAAAACACATTTAAAATTGATTAGCCCGGTCAGCTCGTGTCTTAGTCGCAGTTGAAGTCTCTGGCTTAGTCTCAGTTTCGTAGTCGTTGACTAAATCTGAAACCGCATCAAAATGTTTGTATCCACCTTAGACTAAACATAGAAGATGTCTAGACACCACAAATGGGGCCCCAGTGTGTGACATTTGCCCCTGGGGCCTCTATTTTTGGTTGCCACTGCCTACCCTTCTCTCTCTTTCTCTTCTATCTCTCTCTAACTCTTTCACGCTCTCATTCATATATACGCATTTGTTTGCCATCTCTGTCTCACTGACGACGGCTAATGCCTCTTTGTCGCGTGCTATAAACAACAATATAAATATTATTTGAGCAACAATTTTTGGACATTTTGTACGAACTGAGGTTTGATGGAAATCACAAATAATTTGATTTCGGTTTAAGATTTATAACATAACGAATAGTAGATGCTCTCTGTTGTTTTTATATTGTCTACTAAAATATCATTTTGTATGCAATGTATAATATTACTAAGGATTTAGCTTATTTAATGTATGATTTAAATTAATCTATTACAATCCATATGTTTGTAAAAAATTTGCATTAATTGCAAAAGATCTTAACATTAATATATTAGATTATAACAAATTGTATAGGCTCCATATTAATTTAATCTATCCATATCAACTTTATGTTGCACACTTAAATATTCTTTAGTATTATTTTAGAATTAGGTCATTTACATTCAAGTATATTAAGTGAATATATCATATCATTTTTAATAGTTTATTAGTTCTTTAAATAAAATTCGTACACAGAACCTTATATTATTATTATATAATTGTTATATTATATTATATTACATTATAATTATTGATAGATACTCTTTTGTATTATATAATATTATTTAAGAATTTATATTCAAATATTTCATTTACAACTCTATACTTTTGAAAGATTATTCGCATAAAATGAAATATCTCATATTATATATATATTATTGTTATATTATAATATGTTAACCTATAGTATATTTGATTAAATTTGTATATTTAGTCCAAGTACTTTCATTCTAGAGTATTTAAACATGGAAAACTGGCGGCAGCCTCTAAGTGATAAGCAAAAATGTTCAACTTTGTTTTGCCGCAGGCCTCAGTAAAATGTATCTTATACATAGAATACCCATGGTATCTCATGTTATGTTATGTGAGTTGTCTCGGTTTTGTGTTATGGGTTTTGGGCTTGGGTTTCACTCTCAGTTTCTTGGTCATAAGGGGCATAATTATTGGGTCAGCATTGGCGGTACGTGCGTCGTCATAACGGACGGCAAGGCAAAACTCATTTTTGGTAGCCTGGCATCGGCCCCACTGCGGGGCAATTTGCTTGGTAGTAAAACCTTTTGCTTAAGCTCAATATTATATATATATATATATATTATTTTCCTTTATTTTTATTATAAGTTTCTGTTGTTTTTTTCAGCTTTGTGGCATTTTATGATTTATTAGCTTTGATCAATTTGATGGATATTTTTTGGCAAAGCGCTCGATGGATGGTTGAATCTTTGGATCGTTGGATCGATGGCTCAAATTTGGGTACTGCGAGCAAGTGAGCTTGGTTTGGTTTTATATGTATGTGCCTACCCTTAAGGGCTTTCCAAAAAATGCTTAAACCAATTTTCACAAAAGCGCGCTTAATTAAACGGAATCTCTCTATCTTTCTCTCTCTCTCTCTTTCTCTCTCTCTCTCTCTCTTTCATTCTCACTCTTTCTCTTTCTATCTGTCTGGCTGCCTGCTGTCTGAGCCTCAACCTCAGCTTTCGTTTTGTGGCATCAACAAGAGCTGTAGCTACAACTACAACTACAGCTACAGCTTCTGCCTCAGCTTCATCCTCATCTTCAGCTTCATCCTCAGCTTCAGCCCCCATCCTCAGTCACAGCTTCAACTACAACTTGAGCTCCAGTTTGAGGTTGCAGCTTGCAGTTCGCTGCTTCAATGGTGGTCGTCGCCCCAGAGACACGATAAACGCGTACAATTGTTTGCACTTAAGATTTTTACACATGATTCAGTAGCCAGGGCTCAGAGTCAGCATCAGAGTCAGAGTCGGAGTTGGAGTCAACATCAGACATTGGCCATAGCCAGTTAGCATTCGCCTTTCAACTGCGATCCATGGGCTTTTGTGTCCTGGCAGTCATGTCTGCATATGTTGCACTGGCACTCAAATCACAGCCATTGCCACTGCCACTGCCACTGATTCTGCTGCTGCTGCTGCTGTTGGAAATGTTGTAGCTGTTGCAGATGTTGTTGCTGTTGCTGCTGCTGCTGCTGCTGCTGCTGTTGTTGTTCTATCAGATGCAATATTTGCTAACGAATAAATTGGCATTTCACAAGTTGCCCTGACAGACGACTGCCAACTGACTGCCTGACTCGCTGACTGCCTCCTTGCCAGACTCCCTGCTCCTCGCTCCCTGCCAATAGCAAACTGGTTGGTCGGACTTGCCTGGTGGCTTGTGTGATTTGAGCTGTGCCTGTCCCTCTGTCCTCTGTCTTCTTTCCAGCAGCAACAAACATGCATTGCAATCATTTTTGTTGAATCTAAAATTGACGCATCGCATCGCGGCTATGACTTCGTCATTCTCTGCTCCTGCAACAGCAGCAGCAACAACATCAACAGCAACAGCAACAGCAGCAGTAACAGCAGCAGTAACTACCGTGTTACGCGGCCGCCAACTGGGCGTCTGTCCATTGGCTAAAATGGCCAGCGCGTCGCGCATTTTTCGACGACATCTGAATCTGATTAGAGGCTGGGGCTCCGCGCTCAGCGTTGTTCAAGCTGACGTTGATGTGCAGCCTCACCAGCAGCAGCAGCAGCAAGAGAGCAGCAACAACTGCAGCAACGGCTGCTGCAATTCAAAGAACACAGAGGGAGAAAGAGAGAGAGAGAGAGAGAGAGAGAAGGACTACTCCCTGCACACACGCACATTGATACCAACCATAGAACCTTGTGGATAAAAAAAAGTATGCTAAAAGTTAAATTTGTTATTTGATTTGTTATTACATTGAAAATGTAAAACCAATCACAAATAATAAATTTAAAATTATGCTAAAAGACATTGAAAGATATTATTTTTGTAGAAATAAAATTTTATATTTTTTGTTATTATATTACACTTATTATATTATACCTTCTTTTTATAATAAAATAAACATTCTATTATTTATTTCCATTTTATTTTATTAAATTTTATTTGTTACATTAATATATTTTCGGTAGCTGTAGAATTAAGATAAAATGTATCTATATATTGTGTTTTAATTTAATAAATTCTGCTAAAATTCATTATATGTTCAAATTGTTAATTAATTAATATTAACACTGATAAAATAGATTTGTTAATCGAAATTTTGTGAAAAATACAAATTTCAAAAATTTTTGTTTACCTCAAATTCTATTTTATAAATTATAATTTTGTTATATTACATTTATAATATAGTTAACTAGTTTATTTATGCAATTTCTCTAGCTGTAAAAATAAAGCAAAAGTTTGTCTATATTTATTGTATTGTTCCACTGTGCATCTGCCTCTGCTAAGTAGGGAGGAGGGGAAAGGGGCGTTCGGCGTATTACTCGGAACTGTTGCCCGTATCGATGTGAAGCTGAAACAATATCTTTTTTGTCATTCGGCTGCACATAAATTCCGTGTCATTGTCATATATATGTAGACGATATGACAATGTTGCCAAAAATATATGCTTGCTTTTTTCGTCTTCTTCTTTTTTCATGCCAATATTTTCGTTAAAAAATAATTTATAAATATATACTAAATGCTTTTGTTGTTCTTTCTGGGGATCCACGTTTTGCACTTTGCATAAATTGAGTGCACTGCTATATATATATATACTATATATATTCTATACTATATGCGGCTTTGCCAGATTTTGTTTGGAGTCCTTTGCAGAGAGAGAATCGTGTCCTTTTACAACAAAAGCAATTGCTACTGTTTGCCGCATTGGCTATAAGGCTATACGTGGTCGTGGTCAACATGTGGCATATATCATGTCGTCGTCGTCATGGACTGCCACGCCCCCGCCCCTTTCTCTCTCTCTCGCTCTGTCTGTGTCTGTTGCGCCTGCGCAGGGCAAGTCTCGCGCCGCTGCCGTCGCTGCAAACAGAAATTTACATAAAATTATGCAAAATCATGCAATGCGCTTAGTGTTTTTTTGTTGTTGCATGCCACAGCCCCCACAATGCCGCCGCCTGCCGCCTGCCACCTTCATCTCGCATCTCCTCACACAGAATCCACTGTCTGGCTTGTGCGCTCGTTTTATGAATGGAATCTCCAACATTTGGCTGGAGGATGAGGATGAGGATACGGATGCTATCGAGCCACAACTTGAACCAACTTCGGGCAACTTGGGGCAACTTGACTAACTTGGCCGTGCCAAGCGGCGGCGGCTGCAACTTGTTGCCGCTGTTGTACATTAATGAAATTTGTTAGTATCACGACTTTTAATGCCTGTTGACTGCCAACTCTGCTTTTGTTTGCCAACTTGATTGTGTTCCATCTCTTCTTCTCTCTCTATCTCACTCTCTCTCTCTCTCACTCTCTCTCTATCTCATTCTCTTCTCACTCTGCTGCTGCTGCTGCTCGATTTTTCGATCTTTGCATTATTTTAAAACATTTCTAGTTAGCATCATTTGCATAGGCGCTCTGATAAACGCAGCAAAATTGAGATACTTTGATAGTTATATATACATTAGATGTATTTTATGTATTTCAGATATATATGAGAACATGAGAAATGAAACTATTTATTCCATACAGAGTACTGGCTTCAATATTAACAAGCAATTCAATCTCAAGAAATGTTTTTATAATATTAATAAAAAATTTAAATATTTCTTGAAATAAAATATGTATGTCATAAATGTTAGTAGTAATAATATACAGAGCACAAGTTTCAATTTTAAAACACATTTCGGTTAATCTATTTTCAACAAAAGTTTTTATTTTTAAATTTAAAAAAAAAGATAAATTATTTTGAAATGAATAATTATATTTTTTATAAAATGGAATCTATCGAAATAAAAGCCCTATTTAAAATATAAGGTTCAGATATTATATACAGAGTACAAGCTTAATTTTTAAATAATGATTAAATTTTTATAAAATATAATTTAAAATATAATTTTTATAAAAATTATTTCATTTTTAGAAAGATTAATATGTCATAAAATTATGTACACAAAAACAGAATATCTTATTGGTTACATAATATAATAAAATATATAGATATACAAGATTAATATTTGTTATTGAGATATACATATAAAAATAGGGTCTTCAAGTTTAAGACACAATTCGTTCAATCTATGTTTGATTATGCTTCGAAAATAGATTTCCCAAAAATCAATCTTAAAATTTATGCAATATGTAACTAAACAACAGCTGTGCATGAGCATATCTATAAGGATTGAGAACTGTTCGAGTACTTGAAGATATTAGGGCAGTGATAGCATCTGTTGCTCCATACAGCTGAAACAAAACAATTGCCACAATGTACTCCATGAGCCCCCAACAAAAACCGAGGGCAAAGGCATTGTTGCAATATTATACAATCCATTCTGTTCATATGATACGATGATGCTATACGATACGATCCATGGCAGTCCTTGAGCCCGAACATACAAAAGCCATGTCAATCAAAGTTTTGTCACAACTTCTTGAATTTAATCGCACTTTTTAACATAACGATCTGCGGGGGGAAGGAGCAACTGTAACTGGATTTCAAGAGAGAGAGAGAGAGAGAGAGAGAGGGTGAGGTAAAGAGAGAAAAAGAGACAGAGAGAGGAAGAGAGAGCAAACCCAAAGCTGTCTGCGTTTAGCCAAACATTGATGCGTATCAGACGCGCTCTGGGGTTAGATTGTGCTAGGATTGAGTATGGATTTGAGTGTGAATATGGTTACGAATAGTTTGAGTCTTTGGGGTGTTGGTTCATGCAGCTGAGTTTGGTTTAAATGCCTCTGACTTTTTGGTCTATCATTTAACAAACGACGCACAACAACAACATCAACCAAAACAATAGGAGAAGGAATAGAAGTAGGAGTTGGAGTTGGAGTTGGAGTTGGTGTTGTAGTTGAAGCTGTATGTGGAATTGTTGCTGAAGTTGGAGTTGGTTTTATAGTTTATCTCATAGCCATATCATGCGTGTAGAATAAGGGCTTCTGGTCTCGGAGAGTGAAACTGTTGCTGTAATTTATGACAATATATGCAGCGTTAATGTCGCTACTCGCATCGTTGATCGATGTCTGTCAGTCGACGATCGATCGCTCCATGCGGCTGCTGAATGCTTATATAAGTGTCAGTAGCTGTGATTTTTATCAGATGGGGCGTACCAATACCAATACCACTACCCCAACCACAACCTCTACCTCTGTCACTACATTCTACCCAAAACACTATCTCTACCTCTATGTCTACCTCTACCTCTGTCTATGCCCTCTACTCACGACTCCTTTGGCTTTGAGATCGAAAAGTACGACGACTTATTTGGCACCGCTACCAAAAACCACTAAAACCTCTTGAGGGGCTTCAGTCAGGCGACTCTTGATTATCGCTTGGCTGTTGCATTTTAATTGATTTCGTATACAATTTGCATGATCTGTGAGTCGTTGATGCTGCCATGCTACGCCCAAAGGAGGCCAATCGATCGCATGTTTTATGGATGTCAAAACAATTGCTACATATTCTAAGTAGGGAGCGTGCATTGCGCAAGCTCTGATCCGATATACATCTATATAGAGACATACGAAACGTATACATATTCGTGAATATATAGTATATATTTATATACCAATTGTCGTTTATATATATGCATATTATACATATGTTTATATATCATGTATCGCCTTAAAAATCTCTCTGAAAAAAAAGAACATCGAAAACGTTTAATGCGTCGCAAATTAGAATGATTCATATCAATGCTTGATATAGGTAATGTGTTTATATGATCTGACAATAAAAGTAATTTAAAAATGTAGTTAGATTTAACTAATTAGTAGTGGGCTTTGACTAAAGCACTGTATTTGCTGTTTTGGGCGTTTCTTGTCTGATAACAAAGCTTTTGATATTATTCACTGATGTCAAGGCTATAAAACAAGCTAAAACATACATACATACATATATGTTTATGTATATATATATGCTTATGTGCGTATGCGTATGTGTATATGTAATTTATGCACTCACTGCCTTGGCTGGCAGCGCAAATAAGGGCATGTCTGGCCATTCGCCATCAGCTGCGATTGCAACCAGGACATGCTTGCCATGCATGCAGCAATGCGGCAGCTCTTGGCCTTCAATTAAACAGCAACAGCAGCAACAGCAGCAACAACAACAACAACAACAACAACAACAGCAGCAAGAGCATAAAATACAATAAATAACTGGACGGGGCCAGCAAATGAAGAGATATAAACCAAGTCCCACTACGTCTTTCACTTTGCTGCCCCCTGCACTTCCCACTCTCCCCGCTCTCTCTATATGTATCTATCTATCTCTCACTCTCTTTCTGTTGCTGCTTTGATTTTGTTTTTATTTTTTTCGTTTGTCTGCATACGCAAAACTTATGAGTCGAAAAAGAAGAAGAAGAAGAAGAAGAAGTAAACCGTGTCCAGAAAACGCCCTAAAACGTACGGCGATCAGTATTTCTTTTCCTTTTTGTTGTTGTTGTTGCGTTTTCGCACGCATCGCCAAACGTTGTCCACTGCAGCTGGCAAGAGAGAGGGAAAGAGAGAGAGAGAGGTAGAAAGAGAGAGAGAGAGAGGGAATGAGGCAGAAGCAGGTGGATGTGCGCAGTGTGTTGTCGGAGGTGATTGCTGGTGAAAAATTCCGTTTGTGACAATGATAAAATAGTTTAACCTCGCTTAAAATCGCGTTTTGAATTTGAAATGTGATTTTCTGTTGTTGTTGTTGTTGTTTTTGTTGCTGTTGTTGTTGTTTTTGTTGTTGTTGTTGTTGTGTTTTTGGCGTTTCGCTTCAAAAATTTATTTGTTGCCCTCAAGCCCCTTCAATACCAATACCAACAACAACAACAACAACAACAACAACATCAACATCAACATCAACAACAACAACCACACCAAGTCCAATTGCGTGCCCAAGTCCAAGCCCGAGCCATTGCTACTGTTGTATAGTTTGCACTGCTTGATATTGGAATCTGGAGGTGGTGCTGTTGTGGTTAGC
This sequence comes from Sphaerogastrella javana, assembly GCA_037040025.1. NCBI lineage: Eukaryota > Metazoa > Arthropoda > Insecta > Diptera > Drosophilidae > Sphaerogastrella > Sphaerogastrella javana. Next base: position 470 of record JBANCZ010004116.1, on the reverse strand, counting down.
TTCTGGTATTATTTGGTGACAGTTGCAAGACGTGGCCTTCTTGCTGCTTCTGCTGCTGCTGCTGCTGTTGATGTTGTTGTGGTTGTTGTTGCTGCTGCTGTCGACATTGTCGCCACGTCATCCTCATTGTCGTTCCTTGTCTGTCAGTCGTTGTTTTTGTTGTTGTTGTTGCTGCTTTTGTTGTTATTTGTGTAGGCGTCAGTGCATGAAAGGAATAACTGATGTTCCTATGGCTATGCGCACGGTTATAACTCGTACACAGATTTCATATGAGAGAGCGAGTCAACCGCCCAACCGATGCGATGCATTGCAATCTAGAGTGAGAGGATGCGCACATTGGTCTATCAACGCACTGCGCTGCATATTCATAAAAAGGGAGCTTATTGATTCATACACGCACTTCGCTTAATGCAAAAGTTTGCCATCAAACGAAATCGATGCACACTATGCTCAAAGCGTAGGAGAGCGCG